>CANSNZ010000320.1:0-139554 GCA_947646795.1 Beta lomatogona | reverse complement strand
AATAAACTAATATGTTATTATTTTTAAATTTATTAATTTATTTTGCTACTTTTCGTATTTTTTGTCCATTAAGAAATTGAAAAATTCACGTCACAACGTGATAAGTAAAGAAAAATTGAAAGGTTTGAGTTTGAAAACAATACCTTAAAAGGAATTGTGGTAAGAGAATATGACATCAATATCCTAGTGTAAGTTACGTAATAAGAGTGTTAGAGATGTATATACTTGTTCAAGTCATTTTAGTTAAGCATAATTGTCTTAGAAGACTTTGCTCGTATTTTATTTGAAATATTAGACAACGGAAATTCATAGTATTGATGGTAAAGTTCTTACTTTTCATTTCGAAGGTCACGTGTTCGATATCTTGCATGTACACATTTTTTTAAAAAGGAGGATTACACATAGACATAAAGCATTTGCATTACGTGGCACATAGGCTTTATTTCGCACACCTTTTTAATATGTTTGTATAGATTAGAGGATATTCATTTGGCCCATGCTTATATGGGTGCTTGAACCTATCGCTAATATTGCACAATTGGTTCTCTAAGTTTCATATTTAAGATATACTTCCTCCGTGTGTTTTTTAGTTCCACTATTTAGATTTTTGAAACTGTTCACAAATTCTATTTTGACCATCTTGATATTATTTATATATGATAGAATGTAAAACTATTACTAAGGTTTTAATCATCACCAGAAACTTTTCGTTGAATTGGTTCTTTGTCGTGGTATCGGAGCGAGCGTGACATAAAGGTTATGGATTCAAATCTCATCCAAGGCCTCCCTGTAAAGTGGAATATATGGCTCACAAGGTGTGAAATAGGGCTTGTGCATGCAACTACAATGCAAGCCCAAATGATTCTTGTAATGGTGGAAGGCACGATAGAATATAAAACTATTATTGTGATCGCCTTAACCTGGCCTGGTTGGAGTTGGTCCTTTGACAATATATAAGGAAAAAATATAAGTAGTGTGGATAGGGATCTTGTTATGTTTGTCTCGTTATATATTTTTTAAAGTATTAACTTTTTATAATATTTACTTATACCTAGTTAAACATATAATTGTTTAAAGTTTTGCGTTGACAAATGTGCGCAACGAGCAAATGTTAGAACTAAAAGAAAATAGACAAAGTATAGAGTATAATTTCTCAATAAATTTATTAATTCTCCCTTAAAACTACTTAGGCAATATGGTAGATACAAACTATAGTTGGGAAGTTTTGCGGGGCTAAAGGTAACTGCAATGGACAATGGTGCATATTTTGTTTTTATTAAAGAGGAGAAAGTGATCCAAATGTAATTCTCTTTATTTTTTTTTTTAAATCAATTTTTATTTTTTGTTCTTATAAGACTGGCATTTTGGGGGGGAGGATAGACTGGAAGGAGATAATAAAAGGAGAAGAAGAAATTTGCGTTTTTTTTTTTTTTATAGTTAGACTTAAGAGTATAATTATTTTTTTATAGCCAAAGTTACTTTACTAATGAACATTGTCATAACTGAAATTCAATTGAAATGTAAGCTTTGAAACTTAAGTACTATAAGAAAATCAAACCTTTATAACCTTCTTAATTATCAGTTATAATAAGTTTTACGTGTAGCGGACGTACAATAGTTACTATTGTAAGACATGAAAATTTATTGTTGTTATAATAAAGAATGACCTCTTACAATGAAATTTATCCCAATCTTACGATAAATGATTATAGGGACCCCTCATATAAGTTTTTGTTAATTTAGTTATTCCTAATCTGGGAAGCAGCTCAGGGAAATAATGCGGTAATTAAGAACACTTGGTACTTGTTAGTCTAATGTTCACATCCAACCATTTCCATATTTAGCAAAGTGCCTATGATTCCTTTTTTTCCTTTTCTTTTTACATGCATACTTCTGCCTTTCATAATTAACTTCGATGTACATTTCCACAGCCCAAATATTCACCTGAATCAACAATGTTTCTACAAACAGGACATGATGTGCTTCGTGCTAGCCATTCATCTATGCATAACATATGAAACAAGTGTTGACAACCGGGTAGCTTTCTTGCTCTTTCACCCTCCACAAGATCCTTAAACAAGGGAAAAAAGAATGTTAATAAGAATTTTTCAAATAAAGATTTGCAAAAACACGATTATTCGAGTTATTAAAACAAGAAATTCAAGTATGTTTTAGAAATATAAAGGGTGTGGAATAGAGCTGCTGTGGGCAAGCTTGTGTGGCATATTGGTTGCAATAAAGATGAATTATGGGTTAGATGGATACATGATGTCTATATCAAGAATAATAATTGGTGGGATTATAAGGCTCCAGCAGGAGCTAGCTGGAAAGTGAAATATCTGTGCAAAGTGAAAGATGAGCTCAGAGGGATTGGAATGCAGAACTGGAATCATAATAGCAAATATTCAATTAGTGTTGTGTCATGCTCAACTGAAGGAAGAGCAACCTGTGGTTCCATGGGTTAAAGGGGTTTGGAATCGTATGTCAATGCCTAAACACAAGTTCATCACTTGGCTTAGGGTACACGACAGACTAAAAACAAAAGAGAGGCTTTTCCACTACAACATTAGTCCTATGACTTCTGTTGCTTATGTGGGAATGCTCCTGAGACTACTGCACACCTTTTCTTTGGATGTATCTTAAGTGCACATCTATTGAAGGAGGTACTTAGCTGGATTGGTGTTAATTATCAAAACAGGAACCTGTTACAATGGATCAGCTGGACTAGAATATCTTACCATGGTTCAAAGGTGAGAAAACAGGTGCTTTTGACTGTTATTGCAGCAGCAGTTTACATGATTTGGAAAAATAAGAATGAAGCTTATTGGCTTTCTAAAGTAAATAGAATTACTTGCATAGCTATATAGATCAAGTACATAGTTAAACATAGAATAGATCTTTGTAATCCAAAAAAATGGAGTAGAAAAGATTGTGATTGGATAAGTAGCTTCTAAGCTGCTCTTTGGCCTTGTGTGGCCTGTTTAGCTCCAACTCCTCATTTGGAGTCTAGGTTGTATTGAAGTTTTTTTTGAGCTAATACATCTTACTTACCAAAAAAAAAAAATTCAAGTATACAAGTCATTCATGTCAGTTGTGTAAAATTGGAAAAGTCAAAGTTAAAATGATCAAATATAGAGTGACGGGTATATTGGTGTGTATCATAGGAGTTAATCAAATGTTTTAGCTGCAGCCTTCAAGTATATCCTAGATATTTGCAAGTCTTAATGCTATTATTGTAGTCATCACTGAGAGCAAGAAATATTATTGCCCATCTTATGATACGATGATAACATTAGTATGGATAGTGTTATGGTGTTTTTTGATACTTTTCCCTAAAGTATTATTAGGTACGTTCGTGGACCTTGATCTTGCTTAATCAAATTATTTCGAGTCTTTTTCCTCAAAAGAAGAAAAAACTCACTTCACGTCATAGCTTCAATTCATCATAGTGTTGTATAAAGATTCGTCACCTCTCGCTTTTAATTAATGGTTGATCAAAGATTAATCGCTGGTACTGGTACATCGGAGATTTTCATAAATCTCAAATACCGAAGGAAAAATCCAAATTTTTCAATCAAATTGGATAATACTTGTATGTTTTTTTTTTTTTTTTTGATAAGTTGACCACCCGTCAAAAGACTTTTATTACTTACATTTCCAACATTAGAAATGTGTAGGACTATTAGTTCTTTCTAGAACACTATAAAAAAAAGTAGTATAATTATATGGTTAATATAAATTTTTTTATGGACAATATAAATTTTGTTATCATTGGTAAATAACAAAAGAGAATTTAAAGTTTGTCCCTATTCTTATCATAGGTCAACAAGTTTGATAGCCTAGATTCACCAAAACTTTGGCCTCCTAACAATCACGTAGGAGTCTATGATGTGGACAAAATCCTTCTTCCCTGTTTAAGTGGACAAATTGTGAAACAAATTTATCATAATCTCTATTATATAAGGCAGACACAAGGATACCAAAAATAGAAAAAGGAAAAAAATAAAAAATAAAAATGGGATAACTAATTACTTTCTTTAAACGAAAAAAGGGGGAAAAAGTACTACATATAACAGTTTTTTTTTAAAAAAAAATGCAAAGACACTTCTTTTACACAATTAACTTAATTTTATATATCTTTCATGCAGCATTGCGTGCATATAAAGACTAAGTATAATATAATTGTAATATGTGATAATCAGTGAAAAATTCCCACAAATTTATACTTCCTCCATTGTGAAATAAATGAAAGGTTTCCTCTCTTTTATGTGAAGCTTTTTTAGAGAAGCGTTTTATCTATTTCAAAATTAAGAAAATATATTATTTTTAACCACAATGCTAAGATCATGCATGAAGAAAGGGTGTAAGAAATCAATTACCTGCAGACAAATGGCGCAACAAACTTCAGTATGTGAAATTGGAAGAGCAGAATTTGATGAATTCTTGCAATGGAAAATGATTACAGGGAGTTTCTTAATGAGTTGAGGGAGATAACCCTCGAATTTCAGCGATGTTATATAGATCTGATCCTTCCTCATTGGGAAAACCTTCATTCATGCTTGTCTGATTTACAGTTATTTCAATTTAGAAAGCCGAAATCTAACCAAAGGCTATTAATTAATTTTTTTGTGTAAAAGATAATGTCGCAATTAATATTAATTTTCTACGCAAGTAGGTACTCACTTGCCATTGGTAAGCCTTCAAAATTGCAGGGCTGACCAACTCCCTAAATGCCTTCCCATTGAATATGCTTCCAAAAAGAGCAACCTGTTTGTCACAAATTTAATTACAATTATTAGGCATTTACTTAGAAAAGCAGTATCTTCAGCCATTTTGCTACAAGGAACTGAGGAACATGGTAGCGAAATTTAGTGGGTTTTTGCCATTTTTCTCATCTTAGAACATTAGTGTCTTTATTTTCATCTTCCAAACCATACCTACTTTTGGGGCCCAATCAAATTGAAGAAAAATATCATAGGATAGTCCCACCTCCATTTACGGGTAAGCATTTTTTTATTTAAACATAATGGGAATAAATATGATTTTATATGATAAAACTATTTCAAAAAATGGTGGGTCCAATAATTATATTTACTATATTAGCTCCGCAAAGTGTTGCAAAATTTGTTCATCTTTTGATAGTTTAGACTTGGAAGATATGAAGGGGTTTTTTCTCACACACCGCCATATTTGAGCTTAATTCATCATACACACCTGGATGTATCATGTATATGGTATACCTAAGACTAATTTTCGCTCATTTTTTATTTGAAATTTTTTTTTAGTACATTTTGTTCTATTGGATCATATCAAATGAGCAATAATGAGCAAAAAAAATAAGATTGGGTATCTTATACTCACGGTGACACCCTGGGGGTGTATGATAAATTTTTTGCATATTTTAGGTAGATGAAAAACAAAGGCGTGAGTATAAACTCTTAAGTCCAACTCTAAGATTGTATGATATAATTGTTTGTGTTGGCAATTGACATTTTGTCACAAGTAAAAATTGTAATGACTTGCACATTAAGGTATCAAGGGTTTGAGATTCTTACTAACATTTTGGGAGGAATGGGGGTGACACATTTTTTTAATTGTATTATAGCAAAAAAAGAAGCAAGTCATTCATCTATATATGAATACAAAACATCATAGTTAAGCTATTCTATTTTATTCCTTTATTTTGTAATGTGAAAACTTGTGATGAATACTTTATTAAGTTTTCTTAGGAGTAAATGAGCATCGTTGATTTTTTTATCTCATTGGTAATAGCTTCATAATTTTTATTTTCTATTCAAGGTTATGAGTTTAAATCCTACAATATGTTACAATGGAATCTGTTTTTTAACGTAAGGTAAGAACTTTTGCATGAGAGACAAGTGACATGTGGTAGACATACCTACTATGTCACGGATAACACGAAATGGACCTAGGAGTCAGGAGAACAATGTAGAATTGATTTGTCTATTTTAAAAGGACTTTGCCTTTGATATAGGTGGAAAAAAACGCTCCTATGAATCGACTTACAAATTTATAATTTTTACATTGTTGTGGACAAAAAAGACTTTACCAGTTAAATTAATCACATAAAGAATGTAATTACAAGGGTAATATACCTTAGATAAAAAATGACCATTGAGGACTGAATCAAGCAACTCAAGTGCAACAATGGCACCTGACATAAACCCTATAGCGGCGCCTCTACTTAAGCCTGACTCAGTTGTTTGCCCTTTTATGGCTCCCGCAATGCCTCCTATTATCACCCCTCCTGCATAAATTGCATCGTCACAATTGATCTCTTTTTAAATCACTAATCATTTATATATAAGTGTACATTCTATCTTGTACTAAATGGTTTATACGGTTACATGTTCATTGGAAAGAGAATTTGATAACGAGACTATATATGTTACTCAGACTAGGGTACCCTCATCATTGTTTGACGTGTATACATCAAAGTGTCTAAAGGGTCACAATAACAAGGCTTTAACGAACTTGTAGAAAACAAGATATGTGAACATAGAAAATGATGTAAAGACATAAGATAAATATGAGAATTGAGATTGAAGTTGTTGAGAGAATTAAGGTAATCTTACCAAATGCAAATATAATGGTGCCAATGGCCAAAGCAAGATTCTTCAACAATTTCAAAGCAAATTCATGAAATCCAAAGTCTCTTCTTTGCATGCTTTTAAACAAGTAAACAACCTTTATACATACAAACTTCAACTTAAAAGAACAAATGAAGCTTTTCCGATGAAGATATTCCATAATTAAATTTTGATGGAAAAATTTAGGATAAAGAGTAGAGGCAAAAGACTGGGAAAGAAAGAGTGTGGGATTGAGAGAGTGTGAATGATATCTCAAAGCAGACTAAGGATTTAAATGGGGGTTTGGAACTAGAAATAGCATTAAAGAGAGTGAGAGCTACTTGCGTTTTCCACTCGACATATATGCATGAATGGGATAAGTGCAATTAATGTATTGGTGTAACCATACATTTTTACCAAATTTATAGCTAAGTGGAGTAATAGAAGTAGATAAATATCATGCAGATTTCAGGTAATTTATGTGCTAAAGCATTTTAATGGTCTAAGATTTAGGATTTATTAGGTGAAGATATTTTATGTTATGGTTTTGTCCTTTAATAGCTTTGATAATATCGCATGCTAGTGTAAATCACTACTTAAATCATGGTAAGTTTTTAGGATATTAGCTTATTTTTCATCCCGTGCAATGCAATAGAGTTTTTCAGAAGAAAAAAAAAGTGAAATTTGTCATAATCGAAGATATTATCGAGATCTATTTACAGAGAATCGGAGAATTTCAAAATTATTTGGGATTTTCTATAGAGTATCATAAAGGAAACATAAGCAGAAAGATACTATGTAAAACAAAATAAACACATAAGAGATACAATGAAAAAGTTTTAAATACACAGGGGTACCGCATATGTTAACCCACATTAAAAGATTTATTAAAGAAAAGAGTGAAATTAATTACTTATCAAGGATAATATTTTGGGCTTTTTTAAATGGATTTCAACACTTCTATTATAAAAGGGGTTTTCAAACATAGTTTTGTGCTTTAAAAGGTTTTGGACAATTTAGTCTGGACTGAAATTAGTACGACAACATATATATTCAAATCATCAGTTGCTAAAATGGGGATTTATCTACTTTCACTTTGACTTTCAGATTGAGACAAATCTAATAACATTCAACAATAATACAACATATTATATTGATTTCTAATATTTGTAAGAGCGGTTTTTTTTTTAAAGAATAGTTCATTATTGAGAAGAAAGATGAGGAAAACAGAATATTCTACTTATCTTTTTTAAGTTAGCAATATTTTACCTACCTTTTCTCTTAGCATTTTTACTTTCTTAGAAACAATTAGGATTAAGACTTGAAAAGAGACTACATACCCTTACCTCACAACTTATTTCAAAAATAAATATGGAGACATTGATTACATCCAATAAGCTTGTGTGCATGTCTATTGTAAGGACTAAGGACGTAGTTTCTAATGTAAACCATGGGACAATAAATAATGTCGACAATAAATGAAGCATTATAAATCATCTAAGAAGAAAAGAGAGAGAATGAGTTTTATTGCTCAAAAACCGGGTGCTAACTTCCCCTATTTCTGTGGGTTTCTTAAGGTTTTGAAGGGAACGACCCAATTGGTATTTTTTTTACCAAACAAGGCTTTATGATTCCTTGCTGTCTCGATGCATGATTATAACCTAATCCTCTTATGTAGACTGTAGTGTGTAATCGTTGTCTTACAAACATCTCTCTCTGAGCCCGCATAAATGTACATCATCCCCTCCCCTCTCCCATTCCTTCATTTAGTGTTTTATTTATTTTTCTATCAACAAATTGATAATAAGTTTATGGCTAGACATGCTAAAATGCATGTACAAAATAATTATACTCCTTAGGACCAAAGAGGAATTGTACTGTAATGCATGTGTTCGTCTTCCTGAAATTTGCAATCAATTTTTGAAGTTCAAATATCTAAATATTTTCAGGATCGCTTTTACTATAGCAAGCATCGAAAAACTTCGACTGGAAATTAGGGTTTACTAAACAAGTAATGTAAATATGTAATAGTTTCGAGTAGTGTACCGAATCGAGTGTGTTACGTATGTTAGGATCGATGCGGAAGTATAGTAGCAAGAAAACAATATCATCAAATCTAAAGAACAATATGTATGCTCTTATAGATTGGAATCATAATACTTTTGGTAATGTGTATGCCCGTAAAAAGCACATCCTAGCTAGACTTAAAGGGACTCAAATCTATCTTTAGAACCATCCTCATTCCTTGTTTCACCATAACCTTGAGAAAGAGCTCCAAGATGACCTCATGAAAATCCTTGACCAGGAAGAGCTTCTTTGGCGCTCGAAGATGACCTCATGAAATTTTTTATCTAAAGCTAGTCGTCTTTGCCTTATTAAATCCACTTTGTACACCAACCCTGCGTATTATATGCAGGCTTCCTTTTTCCCAGCCTCCATCTGTAAGGATCTGGATAGTATCTCTAACAATTTTCTATAGGGTGAAACTAAGGAGGGTAAAAAGATTCACCTTGTGGGTAAAGAGAGGACATTTGTTCCTAAGGAATGCGGGGGTCCGGGGATTAGATTCCAATAGCTTATGAACCTCGCTTATATGGCCAAGTTGAGGTGGAAAGTGTCGCAAGGCCCCCCCAAAAAAAAACCTTGCTCAGGAGTGTATTCAGTCCAAGTATATTCACCACGACATGCTACTAAGTTTAAGAATGGTTCTAACCTCTGGAAGAATATAGGTAGGGGGTGGGATATCCTGCGTCGGAATAGTATGTGGAGTCTAGGTAATGGTCAGTGCATAAGGGTTTGGATGGATAATTGGTTGGTCATTGGCCCTTTGAGAAAGTTTATCCAGGGGCCTTTGCTGGAGGAGGAGGAGGAGTACTTGAAGGTTAGCGATCTTATTGTGGGGGTCAATGGGATCTGAGTGCTCTATCTATCGTGCTTCCCTCCCATATTGTTTTTAGAATTTTTAGTATCCCTGCCCTGGATGAGTTCTAGGAGAACTTTCTTGTTCCTAATTTTGTCAACCATAACAGTTTTTCTCTTGGCCAGGCCTATGCATCTCTTATTGACCAACCTAAAGTTGATTTGGATTGGATTTGGAAAAGTAAGATGGAACCTAAATTAAAATTTTTCCTATGGCTTCTTTGGCTTGATAGGATTCCACATAAAGCTCTTCTAACCCTTAGAAAAATCTCTCCTGACTCCTTATGCCCTCGTTGCAAACATCCCTTTGAAAATTCTGCTCATGTTATTCGAGACTCTCCTTATTCTTCCTCAGTCTGTAACTTTAATTTGATACATATCCCTAGGGGAGGTCATTTTCAGGATTGGTTGAGAGCTAATATGGAGACTGATTCCTAGGTTAGAGGGATCGAATTGGTTCACCTATTTCCGTACATTTGCCACGAGGTTTGGAAGGATCGCAATAGGTGTAGTTTTCATAATGATAAACCTTCTTCTCCTATCTCCATCATTCATAATGCTTCATCTGCCACCCTTGAGTGGATTCGTGTTTCTAATGGCTTCCCTAGTCAGTTGGGACCCACTGATCACCCCATTCCCCGATTATACGCAATACCTCTATTCATGTTGATGCTTCATTTTTTGATCTTATATCTCACATATGTATTGGTGGGGTGGTTAGGGATCGTCTAGGTAAGTGGATTCTTGGATTTAGCAGGAGGTCCTTTGCTTTAGACCCCTTATGTCAGAAATTATGCTTGTTTATGTCGGGTTAACTATTGCGTTGTGTCATAAGTTTATGAATGTCACGATTTATTCTGATAGTCAAGTTGCTGTTACTTTATTGGGTACCCATGAACAAAATATTGATAAATATACAAGTATTGTGTATCATTGCGAAAAGTTATGGAAGCACACTCTGGGAGTGAAGATTGAGTATTGTAGTAGGGTGTTCAATTGCACGGCGGATGCGATAGCTAAGCATAGTAGGATGTCAAATTGTAGTTTCAATGTAACTAGGATTTTCCCATCTCCCCCTAGTTATTGTATGGAACCTTATCTAAAGGGTTGTAAGAATATTTTTAATATGGTAATGTAAGCTGGCTGCGTTGATCACCAAAAAAGAAAGTCTAAAGAACGAAAAGTTAAAACAGTGTTACATCTTATCAGGAAAAAAAAATCTTCAAGAGACATAACCTAAACAAACTAAGAAATAATTAAGCTAACAAAGAAGAAAAAAATGAATCTCGGAATCACCTTCGTCACTTGGCTCGCCCGGGCACCCGGAGGAGAACCTGGCATAATCATCGCGGTAGCTTCAGCCCACTTGGGAGCTCCTTCTGCACTCCCGTGCTGCACTTCGGCGTTCATTGATCATATATTGATTATCTTCGCCTACAAATTTCTCCTTATTATTCTCTCCCGGAACCCACAATGTTTCCAGGCCCTACTTACCATATTGGACTATTGGTCTTGTATAACTAATAACGTGCGCACGGCTAATAAGTTAATGATGAGTGAGATTTATCTCACTCCTAGGGTAGTATTAAGGCTATTTTACTTGGTTTATTTCCTTTTTTTAGTTTTTTTTCCCTTAATTTCGCCTCTTTTTCTATCTAACTCTCTCTTAGCACATGTGTACATGTATTTGCATCCCCCTCCCCTACTCTTCTATTTGATCTTTGATGTGTAGGAACTCAAGTTTCTACAAGCTTAGAGGGGAGCAAAAAGGGGAAACAAGGAGGAAGAAGCTGGCCCGGGAAGCTCAAGGACCACCCGAGCAAAGCAGCCCGCCAGAGCAAATGAGCCCGTCCTGGCTATGTAACTGCCCGCCCGGGCCATCAGCGGCCAAAACTTACTGCCTTCTCCTGGAATTTAATGCGCACGCCCGGGGTACCAGGCCGGGCCCATTCACCCTGCAACGCCCGGGCCATCCAGTGAGCCCGCCCTGGCTCCTCTCACCAGCCCGCCCGAGCCCCTTTACGCCCGCTTGGGCCTCTGCTCGCTAGGCCTTTTTTCAGATTCCTTTTCTTTTACGACATATGTAATTAGAAGGGGTATAAATACTCCTCTACCCTATTTTGGAAAGGACCCTAATTTTAGAACCCTAATCTTGCATACTGGTGTAGGAGAGAGAAAAACTTGGCTCAAGAGGTGTAATTTGGAGATTGAAAATCAATGAAAAAGTGACAACTTCTCTGAAGTTTCTTGTTTCATTAGTAATCCTCTCTATCCTTTCTTTTTTTTCTCATTGTTTTTATGCATTTCTACTTTGTTAGTTTCATGTTTTTATTGTTTAATCTTCATGCTTAGTAGTTAATCTAGATTAAAGTTTTCATCTTTCTTATATTCTTCTTGTTTGCCCACTAGATTTTATTTTGTTTTGTTTTTACTCTAAAGTATTGATTTTTGGTTTTTGCTATTTTTAGATTGGTGATTTATTGCAAGTTTTTCCATGTTTAGGATGTTTGGTAGTATAATGGGTAGTGAGTAGTTCATTAACTAGGATTGGGAGTAGCCCAATCATTGTTTGCATCCTATTTTCATGAGTAGAGTTTATTGGGTTGTTTATGTTTGGGATTTGTGCAATTTCAATCTTTGATGTCGATTGGTGACTTAGTTGATGTGAGCTCCATCATCTTTTGATCCTTTGTTGCCCATTTAATGGTTTACTTTTATGTGGTTGACCTTCATGATTGATTGATTAGTTATATATTACACATCACTTGTTGGTTGGTATTAACTTGGGTTTGATTTCAATTCTTAACTTAGCCTAGTTAGGTGATAACGCCTCGAAATATAGGTTTTGTTGCCATAATTAGGACTCTAAACTCCCTAACAATGATTTTAGAGGTGTTTAGGTTTGTTTATTCCCTTTGCATATCCCCGATGCTTGTCAACCCCCTTATCTTTACATGGTTGTTGGATGTGAACTATGATTGTGGTGATTTCCCGTTGCTAGTGCTTTTCCTAATTTGATTCCAATAGTTTTAATCACTTTGTTCAACCAAAACTTGACTATTTCTTCGACTTAGCTTACTTTTAGCAACTCTACCTTGGTGAGACCTCCGATCCTTGTGGTTCGACCCTTACTTACCACTTGACTAGTTTAGGTGGATAGTTAGGTTTTCTATTTGACATTAGGGGAGTTAGTAACGACCTAATTTTCCCTTGTTCAAATTAGCACCGTTGCTGGGGATCGGCGTATTTTCATTGAGTAGTAGTTTTGCTTGTGAGTCTAAGTCTTTATTTTTCTCTTCTTGTTCTTTTGTTGTTTGTGTGTTGGTGTCATTTGCTTGCTTAGTTGTTTGAGTACCCCTCTTGAGTTTTGTGGTCTTGTATGCCAAGAAGCAATCGTGCCTTGCCCCTTATTCCATTTGATAGGAAACTTGAGAGAACTGTAAAAGCTATAAGAAGAGGGTTGAGAGGCGAGAGAGTGCAAGAGCAACCTCCACCATTGAAAGTCCTCGAAGTTGTACAAGTTCCTCTAGTTCCGAGGAATTTGAGGAATTTGAGCAAGAAATGGGGGAACCAAACAACAGGAGTTTGAGAGACTACGGTGCTCTTATGGCATATACTAACAAGTGCTATTGTTGCACCCACCACACAAGCAAATGATTTTGAGTTCAAATCGGCCTTCGTTCAACTCATCTCAAACAATCAATTTGGGGGGAGTTGCCATGAATGCCCTCGAGAATACTTGAGGAGGTTTACTGAGTTTTGCTCAACGGTGAAGCACAATGAAATCACACAAGATTACATCCGCCTAAGCATGTTCAAGTTCTCCTTAAGAGATGAAGGATCACGTTGGCTCATGGATTTACCTCCTAACTCACTCACCGCATGGGAAAAAGTCACCAAAGCTTTCTTGGGCCAATTTTATTCTTTGCAAAAGACGGCCGAAATGAGAGCGAAGATTGTGACATTCAATGATAAAGAAGGTGAGAGTCTAAATGAAGCATGGGAGAGATTCAAAAGCCTCTTGAGGGAGTGTCCACATCATGACATGGGGAAGGAGATGCAACTCCATTGTTTCTACAATCGACTTTCTTCTCACAACAAGATGAGTCTAAACGCGGGAGCCGGGTGGACCCATAATGATGAAGGGGCGGATGAAGCTCTTCGAGTAATTGAACATCCGGTTCAAAATGACCGAGATTGGAACAAGGGGGGGCGCGTTTCAACCTCCAAGAGAGGTGGAAGGTATGACGTTGATAGCATTGCTTTACTTACTTCTAAAGTAGATGCTTTAGTTCATCAATTAAAATCATCTACCATGTCCCCCTCCTCATCTAATGTCTCCATGATTGGTCATTCCCAAAACCCCAACTCATGTTCCCCGCCCTAACATGTTTCATGTGAATAGTTATGGGAACATTCCCCATTCCGGTCATACTAACATGCCTATGCATTTAATGTTTTGTGATACTTGTGGAGCATATGACCACTATTCTTCCTTATGCAACTTTGTAGACTCTAACATCGCTTCTCCTTCCTCCATGGAACAAGTCAATGCCCTAAACCAAAAATTTGACCCATATTCTAACACCTTTAATCCGGGTTGGCGTCATAATCCGAATTTTGGGTGGAAGAACCAAGGTCAAAGCTCTAATCAAAATGGATTTCAAAATGTGGGTCAAAATGTTAACTAAGGTCAAGGCCAACATGGATACAACCAAGGTCAATACCGTGGTTCGTATCCTAATCAAGGCCAATATTCAAATGCTAGACCTCCCCCGGGTTTCAAGGAAACCAAAGGCCTAACTATAACACTCCTCAACAAGCACCTCTTCAAATAGGACCGCCCACCACCACCACTAGTCTAGAGAGTATGATGCAAACGTTCATGACTAATCAGGCTAAAGACACTAGTGTGTTAAGAGAGAGCATAAAGCAAATGCAAGTTCACAATAAAATGCTTGAGACTCAATTAGCTCAAATGGCCGTATCTATGAAAGGTAATTCCACTACCCAACTCCCTAGTCAAGGTGTAAATCCTAATGATCAAGCTCATGCTATAATCAGTAGGAGTGGTAGACAATTGGGGGATGTATGTGTAAGGGGGCGTTTGGTATGATTAGCGTGAACGGAATGGAATGGATTTTGATAAGAAGGGGAAACGGTAATAATAAGTGTTACTTTTATTACTTGTTTGGTATAATAATGGAATGAAAACAATTGAAATTTATTCCGTTTCTTTTTGTTTGGTATGATTAATAATGGTATGGAATGGAAACATTAATTTATACTATATATATATATATATATATATATATATATATATATATATATGTATATGTATATATATATATGTATATGTATATATATATATATATATGTATATGTATATATGTATATCTATATATATATATGTATATGTATATATGTATATGTATATATGTATATATGTATATATGTATATATGTATATATGTATATGTATATATGTATATATGTATATATGTATATGTATATATGTATATGTATATATCTGTATATGTATATATGTATATGTATATATATGTATATGTATATATATGTATATGTATATATATGTATATGTATATATGTATATGTATATATGTATATGTATATATAAAGAGAAAATATAAATATATATATATATGTAATGGGAGTGTTGGACTTCTTCAAACAAACTGTAATGTGATTATAGGGCTATTGATGTCGAATTGATGATGGCGAGGTTGATGATGTTGTTTTGTTTGATTAGCGGAGACGGTTTTTGTTACAGTAGGTTCTTGACCGGAAACAATTCAGTGGAAAGCGTTTCACCTAGGTAACGGTAATTGTTACCGGTGTCCTCTAACCAAACAAACTGTAATGGAAAGGATTATGTGAATCCGTTTCCAAGCCATCAGAAAAACATACCAAACACCCCCTAAATGGGGATAAGGCAAACAAGAATGACCAACAATTGACCAATGACTTGATTGATGGTGAGGATGAGAGAGATGATGACCCTCCTACCCCACCACCAAAAGCCAAAGATGATGGGCTAGTCACAAGCACCCTACCTCCTTACGTAGCAAAGCTTCCCTACCCAAGTAGGTTTGCTTCTTCTAAGCTTGATGAATAATTTGCTAAGTTTCTTGAAGTCTTGAAAAAGCTCCATGTCAATATCCCATTCACCGAAGCACTAAAACAAATGCCAACTTATGCTAAGTTCTTAAAAGAGATCCTATCCAAGAAAAGGGACCTAGATAGTGTGGACACCATTAACTTGACCGAGAGTTGTAGTGCTATAATTCAAAACAAGTTGCCCACTAAGTTGAAGGACACCGGTAGTTTCAATATACCGTGTGCTATTGGTGACATGACCATTGACCGAGCTTTATGTGACTTAGGAGCTAGTGTTAGCTTGATGCCACACTCCGTTTGCAAAAGATTGAACCTAGGAGAGTTGAAGGCCACTCACATTTCACTTCAATTAGTCGATAGATCGGTTAAGATGCCCATAGGAAAGTTAGAAGATGACCCCCTTAGGGTGGGAAAGTTCTATATTCCCGTGGACTTTGTGGTGCTTGAAATAGATGAAGATCCAAATGTTCCAATCATCCTAGGTAGACCATTCTTAGCTACGGCGGGGGCAATTATTGATGTTAAAATGGCAAGCTAACCTTGAGAGTAGGAGATGATAAGATTGAATTCAATCTCTCACAAATCATGAAATGTCCACCATTTACGGATGATTGTTTTAGAGTTGAAACAATTGATTATGATGTTCCCCAACCCATGCATGCTTATGATAATAATTTTCTTGCTCTTACATTGGTTGATGATGATTGTGGAAGTGATGAGGTGAAGTCAACGGTTGAGCTACTTGACTCTACCCCAACTCTTGAACCATTTGAAGATGTGTTCTTGGCTATTGATGAGGAAGAGGCAAAAATTCCAAAAAGTGATACTAAAGCTCCGGAGGTAGAATTAAAACCTCTACCTTCAAACCTTAAGTATGTTTTTCTTGGCCCTTCCTCTACATATCCCGTAATTGTAAACGCCGAATTGAGCTAAGGACAAATCTCCAAATTGCTTGATGTGTTGCGATTGCATAAGAGTGTATTAGGCTATACAATTGATGATTTGAAGGGGATCAGCCCAACTCTTTGTATGCATCGTATTCTCTTGGAGGATGATGCTAAACCTTCAAGAGAAAAGCAAAGGAAACTGAATCCTTCCATGACGGAAGTTGTAAAAAAGGAGGTCCTTAAACTACTTGCTTCGGGGATCATCTATCCTATTTCGGATAATAAGTGGGTATCCCCGGTGCAAGTAGTCCCTAAGAAAGGGGGATGACTGTGATTCGCAATGATGTTGGTGAACTCATCCCCACTAGGACCGTTACGGGGTAGAGAATGTGCATTGATTATCGAAAACTAAATGTCTCCACTCGGAAGAATCATTTTGCATTGCCTTTCATTGATCAAATGTTAGAAACATTGGCGATGTATAACTACTTTTGCTATCTTGATGGTTACTCCGGGTTCTTCCAAATCCCCATTCACCTGGAGGATCAAGAAAAAACGACTTTCACTTGCCCTTATGGTACCTATGCTTATCGCAGGATGCCATTTGGGCTATGTAATGCACCGGCAACTTTCCAACGTTGTATGATGGCAATCTTTGCCGACATGATTGAAGATGCCATGGAAGTTTTTATGGATGATTTTTCCGTATGTGGTTCTTCATTTGACGTTTGCTTATCTAACCTCACTCAATGTTTGGAGAGATGTGAGAGATCCAACCTTGTCCTTAATTGGGAAAAATATCACTTTATAGTTCAAGAAGGCATTGTTCTTGGGCATAAAGTGTCATCCCAAGGAAATGAAGTGGATAAGGCCAAGGTTGAGGTGATTGAGAGACTTCCACCTCCAACTACGGTTAAGAGGGTGAGATCTTTTCTAGGCCATGCCGGTTTCTACTGGAGGTTTATTAAAGATTTCTCTAAAATCACCAAACCTATCACCGCTCTTCTCCAAAAGGAGAGTGAGTTTGTATTTGATGATGTGTGCCTAGATGCTTTTTGTAGGATTAAAGAAGCTCTCACCTCTACTCCAATTGTCCAACCACTGGAGTGGACACTTCCCTTTGAACTCATGTGTGATGCAAGTGATAATGCTATTGGAGCGTCCTTGGTCAAAAGAAAGAAAGGAAGACTCATGTCATATACTATGCTAGCAAGACCCTCAATGATGCACAACGCAACTACACTACCACCGAGAAGGAGTTGTTGGCGGTGGTGTATGCCTTTGAGAAGTTTAGATCATACCTTGTTGGGTCCAAGACTATTGTGTACACCGATCATTCGGCACTCAACTACTTGATGTCTAGGAAAGATGCTAAACCAAGGTTCGATGGGTCTTGCTTCTTCAAGAATTTGACATAGAGGTGAGAGATAAGAAAGGATGTGAGAATGTTATCATGGATCACCTCTCTAGGTTGGAGCCTATGGAGCTTGGTATGGATGATGCTCCCATCAATGCAGATCTTCGTGATGATGCCTTGTATGCTATTGAGAGCAAGGACCTCCCTTGGTTCGCCGATATTGTGAATTTCCTAGCTTGTGGTGCAATTCCCCCGGATTTACACCGCAACAAAGCCGCAAACTCAAGCATGATTCAAGGTACTATATATAGGATGAGCCCTTACTTTACAAGAGTGTTTCGATGGCTTATATAGGAGGTGTGTTCCTAATGAAGAGATGAAAGGAGTTCTTGAGATGTGTCATTCTTCCCCTTGTGGAGGACACATGGGATCAAACAAGACCGCCGCCAAGGTTCTTCAAAGTGGTTTGATTTGGCCCACTCTCTTCAAGGATTCATGGGCTTTTGTTAAAACTTGTGATCGTTGTCAAAGAACCGGGAATATTTCCATGAGGGATGAAATGCCTTAAAATTCAATCCAGGAACTTGAGGTATTTGATGTATGGGCAATTGACTTTATGGGACCATTTCCCTCTTCTTGTGGCAACCTCTACATTCTTCTTGCGGTGGATTATGTCTCCAAATGGGTTGAATGTCTTGCAAGCCCCACCAATGATCCAAAAGTCATGACTAAGTTGTTCAAAAAGACTATATTTCCACGGTTGGGCATGCCCAAGGCCATTATTAGTGATGGGGGTTCTCATTTTGCTAAGAAGTCATTACAAGCTCTCTTAGCTAAATATGGAGTTCACCATAGGGTTGGTCTCTCTTACCACCCTCAAACAAGTGGGCAAGCCGAAGTTTCAAATAGAGAGATCAAGTTGATCCTAGAGAAGACCGTGGATAGGAATAGGAAGGATTGGTCACTCAAGCTTGATGATGCACTATGGGCCTATCGAACCGCCTTTAAGACTCCTATTGGCACCACTCCATACAAGTTGGTGTATGGGAAGTCTTGCCACCTTCCGGTGGAACTTGAGCACAAGACTCATTGGGCAATCAAGGCCCTTAACTTCGATTTGAAGAGTGCAGGTGAGAAGTGGCTCCTTGATCTTAATGAGCTTGAAGAGCTACGCATGGATGCCTATGATTGTGCAAGCATATACAAAGCTAGAAGCAAAGATTGGCATGACAAGCACATTGTTAAGAAAGAGTTTCATATTGGTGACCAAGTTCTTCTTTACAACTCCCGATTAAGCTCTTCCCGGAAAGCTCAAATCAAGATGGAGTGGACCTTATGAAGTTAAGGAAGTATTTCCTTATGGCTCGATTACCATCTCTCGCCCAAGCCAAAGCCCAACGGACATCGGTTGAAGAAGTATTATGGTGACGCATTTGTTAGAGCTATATCTACTATCATCCTTGGGGATTTCACCCCCTCCTACCACTTGAAGCACACATTTCACTATGGTCAAGCTAAAGACCTTAAAAAACAAGCGCTTTTTGGGAGGCAACCCATATTTCCTACTCTCTTTTCTTCATTACTTCATTTTTCATCTTATTTTACTTTTACTATTTTAGTAATCTCTAATTTTACTCATCAACTCTTGTTTTATTGTTATAGGAACTCCTTTACTATGGAAAAAAAAATCGGGCTAAGGAAGGGAAGGGAAAAGAGGAAGCAAAGAAGGAAAAAAAAAAAAAAAGGAATGGCTAAGGAGCCCGCGAGCCCGCCGAGCTCAAAGTGGCTCGCCCGGCCAATCAGCCCGTCCGGCAATTGGCTTGCTCGCCCGGGGGTCGAGCTCGAGACATTCTACCAATTTGGGGAAAAAATGCCTCCCGCCCGGGTACAAATTCGGGCTCGCCCGCCTCGCAACGCCCGAGCTTGGAAATCGCCCGCCCGAGTTTGTTCGTTAAGCCCGCCCCCGCCGGCGCCGCACTCCAGCCAAAAAAAAAAAGAGGCTCATGCCTCTTTCTTACTTCCTCTCTTTTTCATATTCTCTTATTTTCAACTCATCTCCCTCACTCTTTCACTCATCTCCCGCTCAAAAACCCTCAAACCCTCACATTTCAAACTCTCAAATCCTCATTTTCCCATCAAATCCACTCATTTAAAACACAAAAGCACCACATTTTCCATCTTTTCTACAAAAATCCCAACAAATTTCACTCTTTAACTCACAAAATCCCCCTCTTTCACAAACCCTTAAACCTAAACTTTATCTCTCCTCCATTAACACTCAAGGAAGCTTCAAGGGTAGAAGAGCATCACATTTTGGGCTAAAAGAACAAGATTTTGCAAGGCTTCAAGGAATTTTTCCATTGTTGGGGAACAAATTCCTCTAACTCGTGCTTATTTTCATTTCTTTCTCTCAATATCCTAGTTATAATCTAGTTTTTCCCCATTATTGTTGCTCCCCTTGCTTGTGGTGAAGGATAGTTAATTAGTTGGAATTGCTACAGTAGATAATTGTTTGTCATTTGATTGTGGTGTTAGTTGTGATTTGATGGTGGTATTAGTTGTGGATTAGTCCTTGATTAGTTTTTCTTTATAGTTTCTTTTTAGTTGCGAAATAATCGTTGGTTTTGTGTGGTTTGCTTGTGGATTAGTTGGAATTTGTATTAGAGATAAATTGTAGATTAGTGTTTGTGTTTTTGTTTAGCTTTGTAAGTTTGACATTGTACTTGTTGAGTTAATTTGTGATTGCAATTTGGGAATTAGCTTTACGTGATTAAACAACCTTGACATTGTAGTTAAACAAAAATTTACGGTTTTCGATTTTCATAACAATGTCAAGGCCGTCTAAAAGCCATAAATCTAATTTAGCTCAAGATGCGACCGCAAACTCTCATCAACAAGACTCCTCCCAACCATGGAGGAGATTCAATATCACACTTACAAGCGCCGCCGAGAAAAGCCTTTTTCGGACGCACATCAAACGCGATTTTAAACCAACAAAATTTCACCATCAACGCTCATGCACTGCATTGGGCATTGATGAAGATGTGCGTTTGTTGTGCGAACGAATTAGGTGGACTTCATTCTTAGACAAATCCGCTCCCACTTACCCCTCACTTGTAAGTGAATTTTTAAGTACATTATCACGTGACACGGATCATGAGACAGGCGAGACCCTAATTCGTTTTCGTCTTTTCAATGCGGATTACGATATGTCCTTTGAAGATTTAAATACTTGTTTTGGGTGGGATCCTAATTCCCCTACGGGAACGGATTTAAACACTCTTGGCGATTTTAACTTGGAGAGTTTTTGGGCCCGCATTACATGTTCCCGGGACTACTTCGACCGGAGTCATGAGAAATCATCCTCCATTATCCATCTTGCGATGCGCTACGTGCATCGCATGATGGTATACGCGGTCTATGGCCGTTCAGAAGTAGGTGCGGCAAGTGAACATGAAATGCCGGCCCTTTGGTTGTGCACCCAAGAGCACCAAGACCCACCCCCCCCATAAACTTTGCCGAGCAATTTGTAGTTCGGATGATACAACACCGGGACGGCACCCCACACCGATCCGACATTGTTATGCGGGGCATGATTACACTTATTGCCCGTCATTTGGGTCTTGGTCAGGAGCTTGTCACCCTCTCCCCTGTTTCAACGGATGTCTTCCTAAACATCCGGCAATTGCGGGTGATGAATTTCATCCGCGAAGGCGGCAGTGACAACCGTCTCTACATCCTTCTGGTAGAGTCGCACAAAATCCCATGGTGCCGCCTTCCTAACCCTCTATTACTTCTCTCACAAGAGAGACACTCAATCCCTATTTAATCGATAGACCATTCGGGATCAAGGGCCGCAGAACCCCCAAGGACGCGGTGATGAAAGTCCTCCTCCCCGACACCCTCCCTCCCGGGTCGGCCCCTCCTCTTCTCGTGCCGGCCCTTCTTGCTCCTCCGGCCAAGGTGACCCCTCTTTTGACATGTCTTCAATTGAGGCTCACCTAGCCAACCTCGCATTGTCTCAATCCCAAGGGTTTGGTCACCTCAATGACCAATATCAAAGGATGAGACAAGACATTTACACTATCATGCTCCAACAAAAAAAAAAATTCATTATTATGTGGAGCAAGGTCTAGTTGAGCCATTTGTCAACTACCCCAACATGCCGCCCCAATATGGGCCTGTTCCGGGGTGGAACAATGGTCAACCGACCTACCCCATTTCGCCCCCTCGACCACCACCATATGACTACACGGTGTCCGGTGAGACTGATCCAAGGGGTGATCCTTCCTACCCTTTTGACGATCCTACATTTGATGGGGGTTGGTCCCCTATGGTCCTAACGCGTCTCAACTACCGGGCGATGACCCGGTGGATGAGGATTAGGATCCTCATCATCTTTCCCTCGCATTCCCCCTATGTCTATGCTTGGCACACCGAGGACGGTGTTTTTGATAAGTTTGGGGGGATTGCTTTCACTTATTATTAAAATGCGCGGGGATGTTTAAAAAGGGTAGTGAATGACTATGTGTCTAGAGGGTAGGTTTAATTTTTGGGTTGTACTTCATGAGGGTTAGAATTGCTTGAGTTTAGTGTTGATATTTGATGAGTGATGTTTGAGTTTGATGATGTGAGTACAAAAAAAAAATTTGAAAAAAAGAAAACAACAAAAAAACGTATGAATCAAGGCAACCTTTTCTTTTATTTATTTCTTTTGCTCTTGAGTTTAGAACAATATAATTGAAACTCCACTCTTTTCAATGCTTTTATTCCTAGATGTTAAAAGTCCGCATGCTTTGAGATGTTTATGGTAGATTTTAGGATACTATATTCTAAGGTAGTGGTTAGAACTTTTTGAGAGTACAAGACCTTAATTCATGGATTGTGGTATGATGGTGTTGCTCTCTCTAGTGAATTTGAAACCTAAAAGGGTAGTATTTGCTTGATAATCCCATGTGAGGACTTTCAAAAAGCCCCAACATCTATTTTGAGCGGCATGGATCCTCGACATTTCATACTTTTATCGAGAACTTGACTCTAATCTATCCACGATCGCGACCGAGCCACTCTAGGGAAAGATAAAGGCGTTCTTTTCGGTGGCTTTTTTTTTATTTTTTTTCGTTTCTTTTTCTTGGTTTTGTTTTTATTTGTAACTGCCCTTCCTCTTAACCCTTCGAGCCTTATCATTTTCTTTGGTTAGCTCAATACAAGCCAACCGCCTCTTTATTTTATTTTTCACACTTGTAGTGAATAGTGAAGTTAGAGAGATTGTCTTGAGTAACATTTAAAAAAGGGGGGGGAAGAAAAATGATGAGATTCTTATGGTATAGTGGAAATTTTGTGTATATTTTCGAATAAATGCAATTGCAACTTCATAGAAAAAGCCACCCAAAGTCAAAGAAGGCGGGGAAAATGAAAAAATAAAATAAAATGAAAAAGATGAAAAAAAAAATCCAAAAATAGTTCATTATTGTCATGTTTTTGAATAAGTTTGGGGGAAACCTTGTCCCTAAATGGTTGAGTATGATTTGTGATTTATGGTTATCTAGCTCTTTCGCTCCTACTAAGACTTCACTATTAGGTTTGAGCACCACTATCCAAATTTATTCACACCCTTTACCCCTAGCCTACGTTACCACCTTAAAAAAGTCCTTTTGACCTTAGAGGGTTGAGTCATTGTCGGTGGCGGAAGATTGGAATCAAGCCTATTGAGCGAGCGTGCCATGTCGAGATGTCGAGTAACCTTCTCTTATTCTATTTCTTGTTACATTTATCGGCTCCATTCTTCGGAGTTTAGAGAAGCTACCTTGAATGGTGAATATGAAACTAGTTGAGAGAACGCGGTATGTATGGTTGTAGAATTTGAAGAAATGTGCTCTATCTATTTCTCTATGCTTAGTGTATGATATGTTTTAATCAACCTATGGACATCTTTGAGCATGCTTACTTTTAATGTCTAGAAATTCTTGCATCCATTTGTGATTGCTCCTTTTCAAAATCTCACTTAAGAGCATCCTTTTTATTTTCTTTTGGCTTTCTTTGGTTTATTTATTTTTGTTTTGCCTTGAATTCTAAGATCTAGAGTTATGGGTCAAACTCTTAGAAAACCCTTACGAGAACATTACTCATCCTCATTGGCAACTTTGGGGTTTAAATGGCTTGTCACTTATGCTAAAAGTGACCGTGATTCCTACGAAAATGAGTTAGTGTATATAGTTTCTTTGTTTTACCTTAAGTGTGATTTGTCTTGGTTGATTTTGCCTTGCTATCTTCGTTGGGTCATTTCCTTCCCTCCTATTTCTTTTTGCACTTTGCTTGAGGACAAGCAAACACTCAAGTTTGGGGGAAGTTGATGAGTGAGATTTATCTCACTCCTAGGGTAGTATTAAGGATATTTTACTTGGTTTATTTCTTTTTTTTAGTTTCTTTTTCCCTTAATTTCGCCTCTTTTTCTATCCAACTCTCTCTTAGCACATGTGTACATGTATTTGCATCCCCCTCCCCTACATTTCTATTTGATCTTTGATGTGTAGGAACTGAAGTTTCTACAAGCTTAGAGGGGAGCAAAAAGGGGAAGCAAGGAGGAAGAAGCAGGCCCGGGAAGCTCATGGACCACCCGAGCAAAGCAGCTCGCCCGAGCTCTAGACAGCCCGCCCGAGCAAATGAGCCCGTCCGGGCTATGTGACCGCTCGCCCGGGCCAAGTCTCCCGCCCGGGCTATGTGACCGCCCGCCCTGGCCATCAGCGACCAAACTTACTGCCTTCTCCTGGAATTTAAGGCGCACGCCCGGGGTACCAGGTCGGGCCCATTCACCCTGCAACGCCCGGGCCATCTAGTGAGCCCGCCCGGGCTCCTCTCACCAGCCCGCCCGAGCCTCTGCTCGCTGGGCCTTTTTCCGGATTTCTTTTCTTTTACGACATGTGTAATTAGAAGGAGTATAGATACTCCTTTACCCTATTTTGGAAAGGACCCCAGATTTTAGAACCCTAATCTTGCTTACTAGTGTAGGAGAGAGAAAAACTTGGCTCAAGAGGTGTAATTTTGGAGTTGAAAATCAATGAAAAAGTGACACCTTCTTTGAAGTTTCTTGTTTCTTTAGTAATCTTCTCTATCCTTTCTTTGTTTCTCATTGTTTTTATGCATTTCTACTTTGTTAGTTTCATGTTTTCATTGTTTAATCTTCATGCTTAGTAGTTAATCTAGATTAAAGTTTTCATCTTTTCTTAGATTCTTCTTGTTTGCCCACTAGATTTTATTTTGTTTTGTTTTTACTCTAAAGTATTGATTTTTGGTTTTTGCTATTTTTAGATTGGTGATTTATTGCAAGTTTTTCTATGTTTAGGATGTTTGGTAGTATAATGGGTGGTGAGTAGTTCATTAACTAGGATTGGCAGTAGCCCAATCATTGTTTGCATCCTATTTTCATGAGTAGAGTTTATTGGGTTGGTTATGTTTGAGATTTGTGCAATTTCAATCTTTGATGTCGATTGGTGACTTAGTTGATGTGAGCTCCATCATCTTTTGATCCTTTGTTTCCCATTTAATGGTTACTTTTATGTGGTTGACCTTCATGATTGATTGATTAGTTATTACACATCACTTGTTGGTTGGTATTAACTTGGGTTTGATTTCAATTCTTAACTTGGCCTAGTTAGGTGATAACACCTCGAAATATAGGTTTTGTTGCCATAATTAGGACTCTAAACTCCCTAACAACGATTTTAGAGGTGTTTAGGTTTGTTTATTCCCTTTGCATATCCCCGATGCTTGTCAACCCCCTTATCTCTACTTGGTTGTTGGATGTGAACTATGATTGTGGTGATTTCCCATTCCTAGTGCTTTTCCTAATATGATTCCAATAGTTTTAATCACTTTGTGTCAACCAAAACTTGACTATTTCTTCGACTTAGCTTACTTGTAGCGACTCTACCTTGGTGAGACCTCCGATCCTTGTGGTTCGACCCTTACTTACCACTTGACTAGTTTAGGTGGATAGTTAGGTTTTTTATTTGACATTAGGGGAGTTAGTAACGACCTAGTTTTCCCTTGTTAAGTTAAACACGGGATTTAGAAGAGACGCAGTTGATTTTTTGGTATTAGTCATAGTCTAAATACAAAAATTGAAATTCTAGTAAAAATCAACTTTAATGAGTATTTATTAATTTTGGCAAGTCAAATCGGTATCAATTGGTAAAACTAATTTTAGTTGAGTAAAAATCATGTGATGAGAATAGGGCCATAGTCTTAAAAACAAATGCACAACATGTATCATGAGATTTCAGTCTTTTATTAATCTTTTGGTGCAAAATTTCTCAATTGGCAATGAAATGTGAATGTAGCTAAAATCAACGGGAAATAATGATTATAAGAGAGTAATTTTGCATTTTGGATAGGGTAAAATTAGTTCGATTTTCGGTTTGGATTACGCCCCAAACTGAATCCAATCGAAATAATTAGATTTTTATTTTCTAATTTAGGCCAAATCCAAACCATATTAGGACTTGACTATTTGGATCAAACCAAACCCAATATTTTAAATCTTAACTTGGATACAAATTAAAAAAAACCATTTTTTTCTGGGTTTGACTATTTAACCCTGCTGCTTGATTGCCCATGATTAAAAAGAACAATTGGGCTCATATTTGGGTTTACAAGTTAGGTTTAGTAATTAGTAAATGAAAAATATAAGATTTTTCTAATATATATATATATATATATATATATATATATATATATATATATATATTTCAATGGCGTTATTAAAGGTTGGGCCCAACCTAAGCACGGACTCATATGAATTTTGATTGTTTTTGGAACCAAACTCTCCCAATCCAATTTAAACCAAAAAACCAAATTTTACAAAAGTTGCAATCTGAACCAAGCCGAATTATTAAATAAACCTAACTATATTTATAATTTGGTTTGGATTTGATTGGATTTCATTTTTATTCGAATAACTTTCCCCCCCTAATTTTGAGGAGACATTGACAACATAATTGAAAGAAATGAAACAAAATCTAAGCCATTGTGTAGTCTATATTGGTATATTCTATTACATGTTCACATTCCTACGCTTTATTCCTAATACCTAAGGTCTACCCCAGTTGAAATTTTGCCTTCTTATGATCTTCTCACTTTCATTGAACTAGTAGTAAATTTTTATTAATGTGTATTTGTGGACAGTTTTAATAGTTTTAGCGTTTAGTTTGTCAGGCACTATACACTGTATTGTCCACCTTTGGTCAAATGAATTTCTGAACCATCATGAGAGGCTTGACGAAAGCCATTTTCAAATTTTAGCCCAAGTCTGACACGAGTACCACGAGCCGACGGTCTCTCATCCCTTTTATTGTCAAACAAAAAAAATATAAAACGGTCTTAAAATGGACCAGGCCATGCTCGGGCCTCTCTTTTAAAGTTTTTGCACAAGTCCAACTCGAAAAATTGGAGATCAAACACGATTTATATCCGTCCATCTCATCACCTAGTAACTTTTTACACATTAAAAAATGTTTTAACCACGTTTTTGAAGCTTTTATGAACTTTAATGTTCGTTCTAATAATGTTAATCTCCGCTCTTCGAAAAACAAAACAAAGAAAAAAACATCTGTTGCGCGAGTGGACAGGAGTGACGACTGTAAATTCAGCTGGTGAGTCAACCTAAAAGACAAACAAAAAAAAAAAAAAACCGTCCGTTGTTTTCAACTTCCCATCTCACAAGTTATCTTGTTTTTCTAGGAATCTCTCTCTTTTGAATGATCAATCAAAGTATCAAAAAATCTGATCTTGGATTTCAATTTCTAAATCCAAGCTTTATTCTTTCTCCCAAATATTAGTTTCTTTGCAAAACTTCAACTGTACTTTACACCAAAAAGTACTAGTAGAAAGTAGAAACTCAAATTCAATCAATCGCAAAACCATCATCAACAATTTTATTCCTTGATTATTCTTTTGTGAAATCTTGCCAAAAAGAGCACAAATATGGGTTGTTGTGCAAGTAGAAGCAAAGTTTCACAAGGGAAAATCAATGGGCTTAGATCAGATAAAAGGGAAAATAGTTCAGCAACAACTTCAAGCAACCCACAAAATTTTCAACAACATCAGCAACAACAATGGCAACATCATCAACAACAACAACAACAACAACAACAACCACAGCAACAAAGACAGCAAATTGTTGTTGAACAACAAAAACCAAATACCCAATTCACCCAACAACAACAACAACAACAACAACAACAAAGGTATAATCAACCTCAATCTCAACAACCTAATTCCCAAATTAAGCCATTAGAGCCAAAACCTAGGCTTTTAATTGCTGCCCCACCTCCTGATACTATATTGGGTAAACCATATGAAGATATTAGGTCAAATTATAGACTTGGGAAAGAATTGGGTAGGGGTCAATTTGGGATTACTTATTTGTGTACTGAGAATTCAACTGGGCAAACTTATGCTTGTAAATCAATTTTGAAGAGGAAATTGGTGACTAGTGCTGATAAAGAGGATATTAAGAGAGAGATTCAGATATTGCAGCATTTATCAGGGCAGCCTAATATTGTGGAATTTAAGGGTGTTTATGAGGATAGGCAATCTGTTCATGTGGTGATGGAACTTTGTGCTGGTGGGGGAGTTGTTTGATAGGATTATTGCTCAGGGGCATTACTCCGAGCGAGCCGCCGCTTCCATTTGTAGGCAGATTGTGAAGGTTGTTCAGATTTGCAACTTTATGGGTGTGTTGCACCGTGATCTTAAGCCCGAAAATTTCTTGTTGTCTAGCAAGGATGAAGGTGCAATGCTGAAAGCCACCGATTTCGGGTTGTCAGTATTCATAGAAGAAGGTTGATTTCCTACCCTCTTTGTAGTGCCATTGTGTTTGCTTATAAGTTTTACTTTACTTGATATCTATATTTAGTAGAAAACTGCTTTTATGGAAGGTGTTAGGAAAGGAATCGAAAGACAATGCCATCTATTTCATCATAATGGTGTTATTTTATTGGTATCTTTTGGTCTGGCCTGCTATTTTTTTGAGTATGCCTTTTGAATTCATAGCTATACAATTGTAGTGGGTATATTACAATTAACAAGTGGTGAGGCTTGCTTGCCTTCAAAGGTTAGCTATGGGGGAAAAATGACATCATCTTATGATTAAGTTATGAAGATTGTATGGTTAAAAATTGTGACAACTTGCACCTAGTGTAATGTGCCCTTGAAGTTTAGTCTGTGATGTTTACATGCTTGAGCGACCTGCTAGCAGTCGAACCTATGTTTTACCTGTAGGAAGATAGGAGATCAAAATTCAACACTCATTAATGATAGAACAAACATAACACTGTCTCATTAATGATTCCACAATGATGGTCTTATGCAGATAACCATTGTAACAGAGCAATCACAAGAGAATCACTGTATAATTTTTAATCTTTTACATGATTATAAATCTGATTCTACACTGTCTATTAGGACAAAGCTGTTATACCTGGAAAGTGGAATTGCCAATTGTTATTTATTGTGCATAAGCGGACGGCTCTTTAGGCTACTATATGCAGCTGTTTAGTATTTACTAATCTTCTTGATTGGTTGAGAATTATTGATCATTTGGAATAGCCAAAAGCCAAATTTCGATATGAAGAAACTCCTTTTTTGGAATATTTCTAGGGAAGGTGTATCGTGATGTAGTGGGCAGTGCTTACTATGTTGCTCCTGAAGTACTTCGGAGAAACTATGGTAAGGAAATCGATATATGGAGTGCAGGAATTATGCTGTATATTCTGCTCAGTGGTGTCCCACCTTTTTGGGCTGGTGAGATAATCTTTATCTTATTTCTCTTATCATAGGTAACAATCAATCTCGGAGCCAAGAGAATTGACTTGATTTTCTTTTGCAGAAAATGAGAGAGGTATATTTAATACCATACTGAAAGGAGAACTTGACTTTGAAAGTGACCCATGGCCATCTATATCAAAAAGTGCAAAGGACCTGGTCAAGAAGATGTTGAACCCGAATCCAAAGAAGCGGATCACCCCTGCAGAAGTTCTTGGTAATGTGCTTGGATGCCTCTTTCAGTAAATGGCAATATTGTATGTGTCATGTACCTCCACTTTTCAATGTCCTACATTTGTAACTTTATGGGTAGTAGCTCTTTTGCAATTGCAACATGTGAGCAGTATGACACTGCCATATTAAGATGGAAAGTTGGATTTATGACTATTCTATGGCTGTCTGTCTTTACTTAATTGTGGATAATAGTAATGTTAGGGACCTGTGCTCTACATGCCTTTTTTTACCTGATATTTCCTTCTTAATGTCGCCATATTGTTCATATCTATAAACGTCTAACATGCTTTATTTGTGAAACACCCAGATCATCCTTGGATGAGAGAAGGCGGAGAAGCGTCAGACAAGCCAATAGATAGTGCAGTGCTCTCTAGAATGAAACAGTTTAGGGCAATGAATAAGCTCAAGAAGCTAGCTTTGAAGGTAAGCTTCTTTGTGGAACTTCTATTTATAGTTGTATATTGCGATTCAAGATTTTATTTCAAACAGAACTGCGTAGTAAAGGAAAAATTATAAGAAGGTAGCAATGGTTATGCTTTAACAGAGGTTGCTAGGAAATTATACTGGATGGTTTAAGCTTCAATTGGCAAGTTTTATTTATTGGTGATATATGGCAATCATGAGAATAAGAAAAGGGGAAAGGAATTTCTTTACGCACACGTAAACTTTATTCTAGGAGAAGAAAGAAGCTGATGTGGTTTTGAGTTTTTGACAGTTGAAAAAGACATTAAATAAGTAGATTGAACATTTTTGGTTTATCTCTGCATTAAGCTTTTAGATGAAATGAAGAATATGAATTTACAGGCAATAGGGCATTTCAGAAAAAGAATAATCTTATTGCTTTAGTAGGATGACCAAGCTTCGTTTAAGCTAACGAGACCATTTTTTCCCTATCCCTTTGCTAGAGTTTTGTTTTTATGAAGTAGGTCGTAATGTAATCGGGACATTTGCAATGCCGTTAGTTTTAACAGAAGCTCTGCGGTTCTGCCACTTAAGCCACAAAAGTGTCAGAGCACCAAAGGTCTTTTGCTAAATATGTTGGTGACTCTTGATTTCCTATGAAGAAAATAGCAGTTTTTCGGCATTAGTACATGGCTATACCTCTACTATTGATCGTTCATTCGTCATTCAGTTATGCAAAGCTCAGTACAGAGAGAACTTCTGACAATTTTTCTGCTACTGAGTAGCTCCAGACTTAAAATATCTCTGTCTTTTCATTGGGTGTACAGAATTGCATATCCTTACTGCCCTTCATGTTAAGTCTCCTGACTAACATACCACTGTCCAATGGTATCTAGTGCTGTCAATTATAGATGTTCGATCATTTCAATATATTTGTAGCTGTAAATTTGGAATTTTGTTGATTCTGATGACATGGGCTCATTCAATTTCTGTAGGTTATTGCAGAAAATATGTCGGAGGAGGATATAATGGGTTTTAAAGCCATGTTTGCTAACATGGATACAGACAAGAGTGGTTCAATAACATATGATGAGCTTAAAAAAGGATTGGCTCAACTTGGGTCAAAGCTTACTGAGGCTGAAGTCAAGCAACTTATGGAAGCCGTAAGATTGAAATCATCATTTAACTACATATAAATGTTCCCCTTTGCAGTCTATTATATATAACTTTGTTGCTGCTTATGATTTAATGGGAAACTCTCTGCAGGCCGATGTTGATGGAAATGGGACAATTGACTACACGGAATTTATCACTGCAACAATGAATAGACACAGATTGGAAACAGATGAAAATCTATCAAAAGCATTTCGATACTTTGATAAGGATAATAGTGGGTGAGTCCGTGGAAGAAATGCATTTCTGGATTTATATATGTTTTTTCAATATTTACAGTTAAGGCTGTCCCTTAAATGAGTCCCATGAGATTCAAACCCTAGACCACAGAGGTGGGGAGCGACACAATCACACAACCACTACCCCACCACTTCAATCTCGTTTTGTGATATACATGTATTTTTTTAACAAGCTTTGTGTAGCTTCCTACTAGGCTACTATACCATTTTCCTGGAAATGCAACATGATCCGGTTAAACTCAAATCATGAAGGCAGCTTAATCACTTAGATAAATACTAGATGGTATCGACATTTACTGAATATTGGCTTTCTTTTGCATGTCAGATTCATTACGATGGATGAACTGGAAGTTGCCATGATGGAATATGGAATCGCTGATGAAAGCAGCATTAAGGAAATTCTCTCTGAAGTCGATACCGATAACGTAAGTATCTATTATTTACACATCTATAATTCATTGGCATTATATGGGCAGGAATTTTTTTGGTTATGTCCACCATTTAACCTTTGTGAGAGAGAGGGGTCACAAAACTAATCTATTTGATTTTGAATGTTTTTTTTAAGGAATCGAGCTAAACTATCATGATTATACTTTACTGTTCAAAGTCTAACATCTTTACCTTACCAATGTTGCCTATCTTTAGAATTCTGACTGAAGAGTATTTAAACGTTGACTTATTAAATTTAGAAAGTGGAGTACTCTCATATTTTTCTTTGTTCCTTACACTTAGAATCTTGTGGTCAAAGAATCAGAAGTTTGACTATAATTGGAAGAAAATATATATACAATGGATATAGTCACGTGAGATCTTATTAGATTCGTCTCAACGTATATATTTCTATATATCAAATTTTTAGAATTTTTAATAATATATACTACTCCCTCCGTCCGATAACATAGTGCTTACATTCCATTTTGGGTGTCCCAAAATATTGTGCCTACTTCATTTGTTATCAATTTATTTCACTAAATTATCCTCAATTTTCACACAAACTTTCCAAAATATTCCTACCTTTCTTTCAAAATGTGTGCTCCTATTTATTGCTTTGCACCAGTCCAAGGAAAATTTATTGCTTTTTGATTTTTTTTGAACGAAAAAGGAAATAAAGAAGTAGTTACAAGATAAAAGTACTTCATTAAATATTTTTTTTGAGAATCAACTACTACTCCCTCCATTCTTCTTAATTCCCATGAAAAGAAAGAAGTAAGCACTATATTATGGGATGGAGGGAGTAAGATAATAATGGTCAAAGATCTGCGTCGGATCAGAGAAAGGTAGTGCAAAGAACGAAACATTTGTCGACATTAAACTGATTTTGTTGACATGTAACAGGATGGGCGAATCAACTACGAAGAATTTTGCACTATGATGAGAAGTGGTACAACACAGCAAGTAAAACTGTTCTAGTTCCGGAATCAGTTCATATAAGTAGGAAGGTTTTCCATAGTCAGACTGATATCCTAGTGATTAAATTATTTTCCGATGGGAGCTGCAGAAACCTTGTCTACGAAAAAATTTACTCTGCTTTTGCAGAAAGTTTGAACATATGTGTATATGTACTTTTGTTCCATAGATTTTTAGGCCTTCTTTTCTGCATTTCTGCTTGAAGCAGCGTAATTTTGTACTTGTATTTTAGATAAACAATCACAATTCTTAATAGTAAGTAAGAGCTTCTTGTCGTCTAAATGACGTGTTTGGGGAAAAAAAAATTAGTTGCTTAATGTCTTGGGGAAGAAAATCAATAGAGGATTATATTTTCCTTTGATTATTGATGTTTTACGAAGGTTTTGTTTGGTTCGACATGAAATATTTTCATAGGAAATCAGTTTCGAGGGGGAAGACACAATGGTAGAAAAGTCTTTCTATGTTAGGTACATTGCAAGAAAAATGTTACTATAAATAACTGCTTATGGCGTCACTTACACCTCCCTATTAGATTATGTAATATTATGTAATTTTGGAGTGATTTCATTGATCAATATATATAGGGAAAAATTGATTCTAATAATCCAACATTTGGCCATTCGGCTCAAATTAATCCTACCTTTTGATTATTTTTTAATAATCCAACCTTCTAGCACGATCCGCTCATATTGAACCGTGACCTGTTGAAACAGATTGGTGACCATTAGAATAGGTTAATTGGACGCGTGTCTTGTTTCAATTCGTTCTAATCTAATTAATCAATTTTTAATTTTAATTAACATCAACTAAAACAATTAACCACCAACCACACCACCACTACATCCAACAACACCACCACCACTGCCAAAACCCCCCCCTTCGCCCCACACCTCCACTAACCACCACCACACAGCCGCACTAATATCAACCACCACCAACCAACCATTGTCGTGCACCAGAATTCACACCGTCACCACCAAACACCTACTGCCATCCACCACAAATCACCATTGTCACTATCAATCACCCACTGCCAACCACTGTTATCCACTGTCACTACCATTCTCTTTTCTCTCATCACCAGTTAGATAAAATCGGTTTTTGAGTTCACACCGAGTTACTAAAATCAACGGGTTTGGCACCCATTTCACAAAGAAAATAAAATCCCCTTATCGCCATTCACTTGAACAAGACTCAAAATTCTTAAGTTCACTACCAACAAACTCAAACCCTGGGTTAATTAATTAACAATACTTTAATTACTACTTGTCACTAGTACTAAGCAAGCACACTTAGCAACAAAATGGCACTACATACATGCAGCAAAAAAACGAGGAGAGAAAATGGAAGAAAAGAGGAGAGAGAAAATGGAAAAAGACCAACATTGCAGAGGCAGACCCTGGAGTATGACCATCAATACGAAGCATAGTGATCGCATCTGAGTATAGCTGGTGAACAAACTCCGGCCGCTGCCAAGTATTTAGTAATAATGCGTCACAAAGTACGAACAAACTCCGATCACAAAGTACGGTGTGCGCACGGGGTGGGGGAGGGGGTGGCAGGGTGTTGTCCTCAAGGGATGGGGGGTGGCAGAGGGTCTTGCACAGGGGTGGGGAGGGATGGCAGGGTGTTTTGCGCAGCGGACGGGGGAGGTGGTGGTTGCTCGCAGGGGGTGGTAGGGCGCTGGTGAGGGGGAGGAATAGATAAATGGAGGTAAGAGAGGGAGATTAGAGAAGAGGAGAAATATGAAAAAAATAAAATAAAAGAAAAAATATTAAATTTTACAACTTCCACAGGTTACCGGTATCACGGTTCAATATGAGCGGATCATGCTAAAGGGTTAGATTATTAAAAAATAATCAAAAGGTGGGATTAATTTGAGCGAACGGCCCAAAGGTTGGATTATTAGAATCAATTTTTCCTATATATAGTGGTTACAATATACTAGTCCAAACAACGTTAGGAATCCAAATGATTAAACCTGTGAGAAAATATTGTCCTAAATATATTCTCTATCACACCTCTACAGTCACAATGGGAGGAGATCATACGCTAAGACTGGATTGGAAATAAGTAAATAGTTGTCGTGGTAGTTCTTTTGGAGAGGTGATTAAAGGTAGTTCGGCCCGCGGGCCCGGTCGAAAAATGACCCGGCCTTGGGCATAATTTTTTGGCCCGTTTTTCGGCTTGACTCGATTTATTTTTTATTTCGGATGGGTTTTGGGCAAGCCAAAAAGGATTTTTTAATCTAAATTTTGGCCCGGCCCGATTTTGGCCAGAAGAGCGCGCTATATTTGGCCCGAAGCGTGCTTTGGGCACAAAAATTTGGCTCGGTCCGACTAATGGGCAAATTTTTTTATGGTCGGCCCGAACCCGCAATTTGATCACCTCTAGTCTTTTGTGAAGATGTCAGCAAACTGATACCGGGAAGGAACATGTAGAACCCGAACTTGACCTAACGCAACCTTTTCTCGAACAAAGGGAATATCCATCTCAACATGTTTGGTGCGTTCATGTTGAACCGGGTTGCTAGAAAGGTAGATAGAACTGACATTATCACAATATACAAGAGTGGCATGATGGAGAGGGCAATGTAACTCAAGGAGGAGATTACGAAGCCAACAAGACGCGACAACAACATTAGCGACATCTTGATATTCGGCTTCTGCGCTCGAACGAGAAAGTGTCCTGATGCTTAAATGACTAAGAAATAAGGTTGTCCCCAAGAAAACAACAGTAACCCGAGGTGGAGCGTCGAGTGTCTGGACACCCACCCCAATCAACATCAGTATAAGTCATCAAACGCATAGAAGTAGAAGGATATAAATATATAAGCCATGGTCAATGGTTCCCTGAATATATCGCAGGATTCGTCTTAAAGAATCATAGTGAGACTCCCGTGGATCAAGCATGAAAAGGCAAACATGTTGTACCGCATAAGTTATATCGGGGAGAGTGAAGTAAGGTAATGAAGAGCACCTGCAAGACTGCGGTACTTAGTAGGATCATAGAATTTTGGTCTGGATTAGCACTAAGTTTAGACTTAGTGTCCACAGGAGTAGCGTACAAACACGCAAGGAGTGGAGCGTGGAGCAAGTTTATTAGGAGCAGTGGCAGTGAGATTGGGAAAACATAGACAACCGAATGTGATCAAAGGACGAGGTTATGCGAAATAATGCCTGAACGGGAATAATATTTTTGAGAGCTTTGGTGGGTAAAATAGTAAGAAGATAAGTGGTCGTCTCTAAAGCATATACCCAAAATTGAGATGGAAGGGAGGCATGTATGGCTAAGTAGGGTGCGAATAACATTACTGATGGTGCGAATCATGCGTTCAACCTTGCCATTTTGAGATAATGTGTGAGGACAAGAAAAGCGGAAAACTATGTCATGTTGGACACAAAATAATTTGAACGGGTCATTATCAAATTCACACCCATGGTCACTCTGAAAGGATTTGATGGGTAGTTCAAATCGTGTGAGAACATATTGGCAAAAATTCAAGAAGGTTGAATAGGTCTCAGATTTGTATTTCTATGGAATAGTCCACACGTAATGAGTAAAATCATTGAGCAAAACTAAATAATATTTATAATCATCAATACTATTAGGGGTGTTTATTGAGACGAGATAACTCGTGAGCATCTCAAGATCGACTCGTCCAAAACTCTACTCGAGTGAGCTCGAATCGAACTCGAGCTCAACTCGAGATGTTGGCGAGTCGAGTTGAGCCATTCGATCCTCGAATGGAAAACTCGTGAGAAGCTCGAATACCCAATTATCAATAGCAAAATACCTATATTCAACATTTTTCTACCTTAGGGTTGCTTTTAGCATGAGACACTTAATTGCAAGCTACTTGAAATTTACTTGGTCAAAACTCGACTCGGTAAAAGCTCGGCCAAAACTCGACTCGAGTGAGCTCGACTTGAGATGATCATCAAATCGAGTAGAGTCGAACTAGCTCAAACTCGAACTCGAATCGAATCGTTGACAGCCATAAGTACTATGAATAGGAGATGTCCATAAATTTGCATGAATAATGTCAAAAGCACAAATTGTATTACTATGACAATTAGAAAAAGAAAGTCTAAGTTTCCCAATCGGGCATGAATTACAAAACTGGGAGGTAGGCTCCTTAGTAATTTCTATGCCATTATTGTTCCTAAGAAAGCGTAAAGGTTATGCTCTAGGAGACCAAGACGACTCTAGAGATATAGCCATGAGGGCGATACCAAGAGAAGTAGTTGGTGGGGGAGCTGTGACTGGATAACGATCGCTCGAACTATTGCATCTCGTTATGATGGTCCTCGTTTTAAGATCCTTCACAGAAAAACCAAAGGGATATAATTCAATAGAAACTAGATTATCAGAAGTAATTTACGAACCGAAATGAGGTTTTTAATGATTTGATGAGCTAAGAGGACAAAGGGTGGTATGACCATAACCCGTAACTAGAATGCGATTACCGTTACCAACAAGAATATGATTAATGAGTGCTTAAATTAAATAAGGGAAAGAAAGTACCTGAGTTATGAGTCATATGGGAAGTAGCACCTAGGGATGGCAATGGGTCGGGTCCACCCAGACCCAGACCCAGACCCATTTATTTTTTACAGACCCAGACCCGCTGGGTCTAGATTTTTCAGACCCAGACCCAGACCTGCTGGGTCTAGCGGGTCCATGGGTCCTTCTTAGTTTTTAGTTTTCATCACATTTTTGAATCTAATTAATTAAAAAATTTCGCACTAATTTATATAGGTCCTGCATCAATGGGTAAAGCATTATCTAAACAAAATTAAAAAAATTAACTCATAAAATCTTAAATTGTTACAACTTACAAAGTTACGAGTCTTAGATGGAGTTACAACACTAACGAGTTCACAAAATCACAACTCATAAAACCTTAGAGTTTAGGTAAGAAAAAGAATTTAATATGTAAATGGGTCTCTAGCAGGCCTATATGGGCCCCGGACCCATGCACTTCGGGACCCCGGACCCATTGGGTCTATAATTTCTGGACCCAGACCCTTATAAATGGGTCGGGTCCTAGCGGGTCTGGGTCGGGTCCAGGACCCATTGCCATCTCTAGTAGCACCTAAATCCATGTACCATCCGTCATCAGGGTGCTGCAATTGCATAGTAGAGAATGCATGGCCTAGTTAAGTGGGGGTTAAGAGAGGCCCATAAAGTGTTGGATATGCATCATAATCATGAGGTGGGCTTGAATAGTGGCGCTGGGCAGGCTGGCGGAAACTTGGCCTGCTGTGTTGTTCTGATACCATGTTTGCTAGATTGTATAAAATTCCGTAATCTTGGAGTGATTCCATTGATCAATATATATAGGTGTTAAAAATACTAGTCCTAACAACGTTAGGAATCCAAGTGATATAATAATAAACCAATACAAATTATATCTAAACCTTGTGAAAAAAATATTATCCTAAATGGATTCTCTATCACTCCCTTTAACCATCAAGAAAACGTACAGTAATTAGAAAAATAAGGAACATAATGCGAGCGGTACGAAAATATGTTGCTAGATCATGAGCTCGTTGAACTTGGGGTCGTGCAACTTTAGTTAAGCAACACGAGTAGGTTATATGAGCTAGTGCTTGATATGCTTTCTGGTCCATTGGACGGAGGTGTTGTGGATGTGTTTTGGGCGCAAGTAGTGAACGAGGATATTAATTGAGTCTGTTTAGATGGCAATGCGGCTATAACCATGCTCACATGCCCACTATTTCAAGGCATGAAGGCAGTCATGTGCTTCCGTGAAGAGCGCAAAGTTGGCGTGAAGGCATTGTTCTTGACCCGTTCCTTCTGGCAGCATGTGACGGAGAGCAACCCAAGCTATGCTCTCCAGTTGAGTATTTCTGTCTTAGGAACCATCTATCTGGATATATAGTGTCTATCTCATTGAGGGTAAAATTATGTTCCTTCCTTTAAGCATAATCTCCTTTACCTTTCAATAACATCTTTCCCATTATTTTACTCCCCCGGATAATAATAAAAGTAGATCAAATTAACAAGTATTTTGGGAAGTTAAGCAAAAGACAAAACAAAAGGTAAAATAAATAAAAATAAATAAAATTAGTATAAAAAAAATATCCAGATTTATGAACATAAATGCATGTATCATATATAATCTTGTTAGACTAATTTCAATGTACATTTCAAAATTTTAACATTTTACAATGCAAACTGATACTCCCTCCGTTTCTCTTTAATTTAATCACTTTACTTTGGGGGAGAACTAAGGAGGAAGTACAAAAGTATGAGAGAGAAACTGAAAAGTGAGAGAGGGAAACTAAAAAGTAGGTTAAAATATTAAAAAGTCGATGACATGGGGGGAAAAAGATGAGAAAGTAGATGTGACATGTTACCAAATATAGAAAAAACAACAGTGTGTATATTAAAAAGAAACAGACTAAAACAGAAAGTGCATAATTAAAAAAGACGGAGGGAGAAGATAATACTGGTCAAATATATGCATTAGAGATTATAAAAGTATAAAAGGGTAACAAAAGAAAACAACAAAACTTCATTAAAAGAATTATTTCCCCAAATAATGCTAACATACAAATTATTTCCCAATTTACACTACAATCAAAATTATTTCCCTTGATAACGTCCACGTAGGATTATAAAGACACAACAATTATTTTTTTAATTTGTTTAGGCAAAACCGCTACTTAAATTAGCGGTTTGTAAGGTAAACCGCTACTTTAAGTAGCGATATACAACAAAACCGCTATTTGAGATAGCGGTTCATTGATGCAATTATATCACTTCCTGTCTTTCTTTCTCACTCCTCTCTTTCTCTCAGACTCATGCATCACTCCTCTTTCTCTCACTGTATCAATTTTCACGCGAATCCCCACTCGGCCACTCCTCTTCACCACCAGTCCACCACCACACGTTCACAACCACCGTCGGCGCCGTCAAAGCTAAGTCACCACTACGGCACTACACACAAGTCCACCACCATCCGCAGCTCTTCGTGGCCGAAAAAATTATCATCCCTAAATGAAGTTTAATTGTCTGAAATAATTGAACAATTGATAATATAGGTATTCTATTGCATATTCAGTTGAAAGTTTGTGAATTTTGTGAATTTGGGACTTGAATTAGTACTATATTTTTTTGTTGGTAAATTTTGTAAATTTTGGCTTTTTGGAGTTGAATTGTTGCCGGTCTGTTTTGTAAATTTGGGGTTGAATTATTGGAAAAGTGCGAATTTTTGTTTTATATACTCACAGACAAAACCACTACTCAAAGTAGCGGTTTACAATAAAGTAAAACCGTTACTTTGAGTAACGGTTTTGTCTGAGAAAAAATAGAAGAAATTATTTTCTCAGTTGTCGTATTGACGTGGACGGTAACAAGGGAAATAGTTTTGATTCTAGTGTAAAGTGGGAAATAATTTATATGTTAACATTATTAGGGGAAAAGATTCAAACTTCATTCAACCAAAAAATGATAATACTGCAAAAAATGTAGCTTTTCCTATTTGACTCTTTAAGACGTGAAAAGCTCACCAACCCCATGCATAATTTGAGCTCCTTACGAGATAGGAAATTATCTGCCGTAAGTAGAGCTGTCAGTTTGGTTAATGAACTGCTGGTTGAACTGAAATAACTGAAATTTAAACTATTAAACTGAACTGGGAGTAACTGTAACTGAAATCAACTGAAAAATGCTGAACTGAAACTGAAATAAACTGTAAATGAAAAACCAAAACTGAACTGCAACTGAACTGAAACAAACTGTAACTGAAAATAACTGTGAAAAACTGAAAAATTAATCGATCAACTGAACTGAACTGAACTGAATATGTAACTGAATTAACTGAACTGATTCAAACTGAAATTGAAACTGAACTGAAACCAATTTAAACTGAAATTGTTTTAAACTGATTTTTAATTGTACCCGAACTGAATTCACAATTTCACATATTACCCAAATTTAGATCAATATAATCAATAGTAAGAAATAGTTGGAGAACACTCGTCCATCATTTTCCTGATCATCAAACTCTACTGCAGATATACCATGCCTGCAAGGAAGAAACAAATCATACAAACAGATGAATAGATAACAAAAAGTGACAAAGCAGAAAAAGTTCTTGATGAAGGGCACATGGCAACAGCCAGTAGGAAAGTAGAGATATGAAGATGGAAAGTACCACTTCCATTACATATTTGGGCACATGATAAGCAAACATATGGATTATACTTCACCAGCTAAAAAAAGTAGCAAAAACCAACAAATAACAGTTTTCCTTTTACATGCTGCTTTCACTTCCTTATCCCTAAATCAAACCGGCAAACTAAACAGCACATATCACAACAAAAAAAATACAACTCGTCTAGTAGAACTTCATTTATACATGCTTCTATGCAAAAACCTATATGATACAAGTGATGCACAAACCTTCTACTAGACAGCGGAACATCCATGCCAGTAAACGACAGGACACGGTCCATCTGCACAAAATTGATCACATTACCAAACTTTGTCGTCAATCAAATTACAAAAAAAAAAAAAGTTTCAAGAAATTAACTTGGAAATTTTTTTATCAGAGGTAATAAAGGTGACATTATGACATACATGGGTTCGACAAGGACGTCCATCTATATGATACAAGTGAGTAAACACACCAATTTTCAAACGACAAACACAGCAACCAATTAATCACACAATTAATCAACAACCTCAACAAAAAACAGTGAGCAACTAAGCAAACAACTCAATTTTCAAATTATATCTTCCAACCTGAGAGTAAGATTGAACCAATAACCCACACATTTCGCGCTTATACTTGGATTCTATACAACCATTCAATTTAATTGCAGTTCTTCTCCAACGAGGCCTTCAATTTTCAAAATCCAAAACAAATTCTAGTAAATTAATCAATTATCATTTTATCAGCAACGAGTAAAATAAAAAACAAGACTAAAAGTACCTTCTAATTGGCTTAGGGTTTGAGGATGAAGGTTCAGGTGGCACAAGCACAACATATCGATCCATTTAAGGATTTTCCCTCTCCTCCAACTTCTGCCTCAACCTGTTTTCTAGGGTTTCAGAAGAAACCTAATAAATTGGTAACTTATTAGATCGTTAAAGCAAACTATAGAAATGATGTATTATGTTTCCCGCCATTTTCTCTCACCAATCTCTGAAATGGGAGCTTCCTGATGAGTAGCTCAGTACCTTTCTAGTACTTTCGGATCTCAAGTAAAGCGACAGTTCCAGGACGAAATCTACGAGGTTTCTTCACTCCTCCGGTAGCCAGAGCTGATTTTGTTGCGAGTTGCTTCCTTGGTACTTTTCCTCCAGTGGATTCTCTCGCTGTATGCTTTGTTCTCGCCATTGTTGATGAAATTCAAGCTTTTTTTGGAGGTTTTTTGTGTATTTTTTTTGAGTGAGATTTTTGGATGTTTTTAATTGAGATGAGGAAGAAGGTGGAGTTAGGGGAGTTTATATAGGGAGTTTTCGGAATTGGAGAAAATGAGCGGGAATTGTAAAATTTTCGAGGTGTTTGAGATGGATGATAAGAACAGTTGGATTTAAGGAGTTATCGACGGTGTATAGTTGTTTTATGTTGAGTTCACGGATTGTGATCCGTGTATATGCATATTAACCAATAGGAATTAAGCTTTGTTTTCTTATTCAACTATTTTTTGATATTTCTGGCCCAAGGCCCAACAAATTTGGTTCTCTACTTAACTTCCTAAACTAGTATTACGGTTAGAAATTAATAAAAATTATAAACATTAAAAGTTTAATTAGTATTATTAATTTTAAACAAGTTGGAAGATTCATGTAAAGATGATTATGAATGATGTGAAATTGTTAAGGTAAAGCTGTAATAGTGTAATACCGATACGTGTAGCAACTCAAAGAGACGGAGAATCAAATAGACTCGCGATTCCTATATTACTATGTTTTAAGATCAACAACCGAAACATCAACGATGAAAGTCGATTAATCTAATGATGCTTCGAATATTGTTAACCGTGTAATAACATCGAACCCTATTTCAGTATCTTGTATAAAGAACCCCGTAACACGAAAGATGAAAGATGATCAATCTTTTGATGGTTTGTTATTTAAGTCTTTTAAACTTCATTATTTAAAATTGTATTATTATTATTATTATTATTATTATTATTATTATTATTATTATTATTATTATTATTATTATTATTATTATTATTATTATTATTATTATTATTATTATTATTATTATTATTATTATTATTCAATAACAATTTGTTAGTTGTTGCATACCATGAATTAAAATAAATACTTTTGCTACGAAATTAGTGTTACATGGAGACGATTAATTTGAATGGTCTTTTGAATTATTTAATTAAACTTTTGGCTTACATTGATGAATTGATGTTATCTAATAACATATTATTTTATTTCAATTGTATAACTTTAATGAGTTTATTTACTTAAAACGATCAAATTATATAGACCGTTGTTATGTTCAGTAGAGAATAAAGAGTATATCAGAGTATAATGTATCTTTAACATAAATGGTCAATGTAAACAGAATACAATGTATTTCATAATACAAATTATCTTTAACATAAACAGTCCATGTAAATCATATACACCAATTAACTAATCGACTTATATCAATATATAGATCTAAATATCTAATGCAATATCAGTAATTCAGTATACATTAGTCTTGTGCAATAACAATTTGTTTCAATTTGTTTAAGTGTTTAGATGTATTCGCATATATAACGTCTAATCGAATAAGTTAATAACAACTTCACTTATCAACTTGTTTTGCTTTAGCAATATGTTTTATATTTGTGACACATCAAGCTTAAGCAAGGTTCATTTTGATAGATCATTGCCCTTTTCAGTTACATTGTAAGCTTACATTGATACATTATATAATCTAGTATCAACTTGTTTCAGTTAAATTAGATATTTGAAATTTAAAATAATTGTAACTTATAAACGATTAACTACATTGGAGTGTTCTTATCTTCATTTATGTTATCGTTTCACATTGATACAATATCTAATAACCTTATACTAACTTGTTTCACTTCAGTATTATTTTCGATATCGTAATGGAGGCATAGAGCAATGTTATGTTCAATCAATTGGTCTTGTAACTTGTAAGAGACAGCATACTCTTAATTTTAAACCGGACAACGGTCCAATCCCATTATTAAGAAGAAAACAAACCATCTTTGTAATATAGTGACTTGTTTAATCTAATTAGTGACAAGTCCATTTGGTTCTCACATTCTTTAATCGTTGTAGTTCGAGATTCGTTGTAATCCAATATCAATTTGGTTCACTCGAATATTATGTTTTAAAATCAAAATGGATACAACTTAATCTTACTTTAAATTAAGCAAAGTGATTTTCAATTACTTTTCGGTCACACATAGATACCTTGATCTGATATAATATTAACTTATTTTACGTCGATTATATGTTTTTCAGCCTCAAAGACTAGTATCGTTATAGACTTATAGTAAGCCCTTATAGTTAAAGTAAGACATTAATATAATCAACTTTTTTAAAATGTCTAACTCGTCTTTTGAGGAAGTTTATAATAATTTATATTGATATGAGACGTCTTTTTTAAATCAAATATGATATGATTTGCATACAACTAAAAGTTTGAATATAGACTTATATAAATTTGTCTTATTCCAAATCATATATATCAGTAATAAAATACACTTTTACCAATGTCACTTTCATACACATTTTTATGAAGTACAACTATTTTTTTCGAGGCAATTGCGGAAGTGCCGACAACACTTATTTGCTGCATTAATTTTTAACCGGACCCGAAAAACATTTGGCCAAAACCCAACATGAAGCTCAATTTTTCCCGAACAAATACAAGAGTGTGAGTAGCTTCTACCCGAACCGATGCGATTATCGCCGAAGTTATGTGGTTTTCGTCAATAACTAAAATTAACCGAAACGAAAATGAAAATAACCGCAACAAATTTTCACTGCTATGGATTCAACTGTTGGTTGGTTTAACTGTTTGGATAAAACTGATTTAAACAAAGAAGCGAACTGAACCGAAAATGGAAAGGAAAAAACCGAATTAAACGAATCGAGGCGAAGCGTTAATTATTCCAACTGGTACAAACTGAACCGATATCAACTGAATTGTTTGGTTATAACCATAACTGAACTGTTGAACTGAATTGACACCTCTAGGCGTAAGTACTGCTGGAATCATGCAAGAAAGGTAAAAAAAAAAAAAAACTATTCATTAAGATATGTGAAAATGGCACTATAAATAACTAGAAATGGTATACTCCTGATTCTTTGTAACAAATGAAATATGAATATTATATATTTCAATAAAATACTTATTTAGAACTCACCATAATCGAACCAATTACAAATGATTCAGAAGGTAATAAAAACTCTAATCATTAGTTATGACGTTTAAACATCTAAACGAAACAAGTGTTCAGAAAAAGTTGTTGCATGTTCTAATTATATAGCACTCATCCATTCTTAAAAATTAAAATAATACACTTACATTTTTTATTGTTCCAAATAATGCTAGGTCAATTTCTTTATTTAGTAAATTAAATTTTACCTTTCACATATTGTTTCGATGATATCATTAACTACAAATGTTATGAAAATCTAACTATTACTGACATGATTGAAACAAAAAATTGTAAATATTAAAGAAAAACTAATATTTTAACCCAATTTCTTACAAATGATTCCAAGTAAGTTGTATTGAGAAATGGAGGGAATAAGAGTTTATGACTGCCTTTCCTATAATTTAAGGTTGAATAATTATGATAAGTATGAGAATAGTCTAGCTATTATAAGTTGTACTTGAATAAAATTGTGTCATATTTCTTAATTATATGTAATACCGATAGTGTAGTATAATTAATAACGGACAAATTGCATACATGTTATATTGCATACTTCCAACATGACAATTAGCTTTGTTGTTCGTTGTTTGATGTTTGATGTATGTGCTCTTTGTCATGTTCGACATGATGGGAATGTTTTAGCCCCTTTGATGGCCGGCTAAGATTGAGTTGTGTGATAACAATGATCTTGTTTTGATGGGAGGATTTCCCTGATTTAGATTTCCTTCATAATATAGCTTTCAAATAATGGGAAACTGTTAAAGTATAGCAAAGATCGGTTGATCATGTGAAAAATTATGAGACTTCTTCATATGTATACCAAAAAAGAGAAATAAACTCAAATGCAACAAAAGCATGATTAACTTTACAGCCATACATATGACTATAAAAAGACCATACAGCATGATAGTACTACATTATAGATATATGAAAGGTCATAAAAGGTCAATAATTACGTAAAATTACAAGGGTTTCTTGACTGAGCAGGAAGAGAAAACCACACATTGTAATTCACTCACAGTTTTGACGTAAAACTTCCATGGAACTAGTGATGCTATTGGGGCTATTGACAGATTGATTAGGTCTATTGGTACATGCACCATCTTCTTCGAGTCCTAGATCGCATTTCATCGACATGAGCAGCTCGTTTCGTAGGCAGATGGCTTCGTCTCTAAGCCGAGAATTCTCTTGAAGTATTTCATAGTTAGACTCCATGACAAGATTGAGCTTCTCGGCGAGTTGATGATTTGCATTAAGAAGTTGCAAAACTTGTGATTGAAGGTTCTCAAGTTGCTTGCGTTTGCGAAGCCTAGATCTTCTTGCTGACTCTCTATTTGATATCATTCTCTTCAGCCTTCTAATTTCTTGTTCTTCGGTTTGCTCCTTATTTGTTTGATCATCAGAACATATTATGGGGTTGATAATGCTATTATTAGGGCTAGGTGATTGTGTATCAAGTGTAGGGTTTAAAGAGGTTAGGTCATGGAGTGGAAGATAAGAGTGGAGATTTGGTAAGAATTTATTGTGATTTGGTGAAATAATGCAAAATTGGGATGGATTAATCGTGTCGTTGGGTTGGTTTATTGTGAGAGGAGATGTTGGGATATGAAACCCTTTATCTTCATCAATTTGATACATTTTTTCCTGAAACTCTTCTCGCAATTTTTCTCAAAGATTCTCAAGGAAATCAATGGAGAAACACGGAAGGTTACTCTAATTTTTGGAGCAAAAAGGAGAATGACAGATCAATCGAGATAGAACGCAATGTAGTAAAGTTAAAAAGTGTAAGAGGGATAATTTATAGACTACAAAATTAGAGTCAACATCAAGAGGTTCAATTAAAATTGCCAAAGGAAAATATTGGGGTAAAAAAGAAGAGAGTAAATGATTTATCCTTTTAAGAAGAGATCGAATAATTAGTTTCTTAGTGACAAGAACATCAATTTTCATTGATATATATCTCTACACGGCATTGATGCATTAAGAGACAATAACGTTAAGCATTCAAAAGTGTCTTTAGTGCATATATGTATATGGAAATTATTGCTTAATTTCTTTGTCCCTTGCTTTATCTATATTCTTGAGGTGGGTATCTATATTTCTGTACGTAGTTTATGAGAGAGATAGGAAAGAACGAACAAGTGTATAAACTTTTGAGGAATTTTGAGAAAAAATTTCCACGTCAAAAGAATCTATTGTATCTTTTTTTTTTTAATGTATAGCGAGGCATAAGAAAAATTATGTAAACGAGAGTCATCTCTACTCTATGTAGGGTATGGGAATCACTCCGCCATTACCACATGCCTTACTAAACTAGTTGTTATTCATTTAACATTAGTAGATTTCAAAGCAGCCAAAAAGAAACATAGTAATTAGTAAATTTCAAAGAATTCAACATTATTTGATATAAAATTTAACTGTGTGATCAAGTAGGAAAATAGTGGGATCTACCATGCCGTCATGAGCATATATATAAATGATTCTCAATATTAGTAGCGGTGATTAATTCTCATTGTACATTGTGTTAGCTAGTGAAGAAGGTTCATTATGATTAGATCACTGAATTCAGTATAATCAGAGAATCTAAAGATCCTATTAATTCAATTGATTAGTTTCACACGATATTCTTTTACTTTTGCAAGACACCCTAAACTTTTTTTTTTTGAAGAACAAAAAAAAACATATTAGCTAATTTTGGCAATAACTTTGAAACATCAACAATAGTTGGCAGATACTGATAGCATTTATTTTCATCGGATAGAAATTAATAACAATACATTGCAATTAAAGGTGAATGTGTCATATAACTAATTAAGTATTTTAGGGCCCTTTTCTCTTTACCTGACTTTCACTAAAATGAACTTATAATATTGTTTGAAACTCATATTTATTGATAGAAACTGATAAATACTTATTGGAAATGATTTTTGCGGATTAGAAATTATTTTTACTATTTGTTATATGAAGTTACTAAACTATACTAATATATTAAAAGGCGTTCCAAAACAAGAAACGGTGCCACATAGTGCTCTCTTGTAGGGTGTTTTACTTCATGTAATCCACATACACTAAAAAAAAAAAATTAGAACATACATTGTATAAGATTTGATCCTGTGACTTCAAGTTTGTATACTAAAGTCTCAACCATTAAACCAATTGATATTTTGTGCTGTTATTTTTATGTAAAGTATTAATAAATGACATACATAATGACCCAGGGCATAGCCTGGCCTACAAACTAGTTATTTGGTTAAATCTGATTTTCACTAATGATTTTTCCCCATTAGAACTGATTCTTCTAATTAAGTTGATGATACCATGGACCTAGCTAGTTCAACTCTTCTATCGTATAATCATAGCTTCACATTAATTATGAGCATATTTCTTTTTGAAAAGGTACAAGTAAAAATTAGGAAACTAATCTGTCAATGGAAGATCTTAATTTGCAATAATAATAATTTTTCTATTAGAATGAACATCAATATCTTGCGCCTTTAATATTAGGACCAAGTCTAAAAAGTTTATTGGAGACTTGATTAGCTTCTTGTTAGATCTTGAGTGAAAGATCAGAGATTATATCGATAATATGGCGAATATCATCCTTTACGAGTTGGATACTCCAACGGCATTGGTATAACCTCAAAGGATGTTCATCAACACAAGGTTGTCACCTTCGATGATAATGGGAAACACCCATCCCTTTAGCCATGACATAAGAAAGCCATTACAAAAGGCGGCTAGCTGCTTCAACAAACGGGTGGCTTTGACACACCCAAGTGATCTCTGAAGGCGGTTCCAGCGGATATCGACAAGTTGCTAGTGTTGATGGTATACCGCACATACTTGATATTTGCATGTATTATGTGGAATATAACAGTTTAGGGGCATACTAAGCACAACATTTGGTATATTTATTTGTGCGTTTCAAACACTCGCATCCGACATTTGCTCATTTTTGTCATTGCGCTCAAAGAAGATTTAGGCATTTTCATGATTAAGAACCGCACAATTGGTTTTCTTATCTTAATTATATATGCGTATGTTTGATTTGTGAACAAGAGAGATTAGTGACATTCTCTTTTCCATTTCTAGAAATACTTTTAGCTTAGGCAATTTTTCCTTCTAAATTCGACAAGCCTTCATGCAACTTAATATTCAATGCCAATAAAACAATCATATCAGGAGGAGAAATGTAGGCTTAGCTACTAACTTTAAATTATCAATGTTAAATATGGAGTGCAGGCGCACCCATCTCAGGAGATAGAGTCCACTTCACAACACAAATGAGGTTCCACCTTAAAACCATATGGCAATAAGGGGAGTAGCCCATTTGCATTATAAAGTGAACCCATCTCTGGGACACTCACATGTGGTGTGCGCTATATATCATAGCTTCAACACTACAATATTATAGAATATATGCTAAATATATTCTAACAATCAAGCTAATGAAGTTCGCTCAAATGCGTAATTGTAGAAAATGTAGAGATTGAAGGCAAAAGTTTAGAGATTGTATTCATAGTACAATATTAAGCCTAATTAGCTAGGATAGGAATAGCAGATAAGGAAAACTTCCTTAACCCTATAAACTACTTAAATATTATCTCTACACACCCTAAGGTGGAGCATGGTCACTTATTCACACATATGCATGTTATGTTCACAAGTATTATTAGTAGTTAGGAAGAACAATAAACACAAAGAACCAACAAAATAATAGGATAAATACTTCAAAGCTGAAAAAGTATTCAGTCTTCTTCAAGTAATAGAAATATATGATTGGAATCAAATGGGTAAATAGACATTAATGGAAGAGGCATTATATTGTAATGGTATGAACTTTTAAATGCATCAATTATAACTTTATAAAGACATTTAAGGAAAAAGAAACATAATAGAGATAGGCATTGTTTTGGTGACCTTTATTCTTCCTTTGGAAAACATCATTTTTGGAAATATTAGGTTGTTACTCGAGGTCTTTTCTCACTTTTGAGCTGCATGCACTAAGTTATAGTTCACCTTTTTCCTGTTTTTATCTTATGAGAGCATCACTAATAATGAACCCAAAAAAAAGGTTCATCATTCTCTATCCCCATTTCTCTCTCCTCCACATCATTTTCACAAACCATTTTCAATTTCACTCTTAACCATGAACCCAAAAATAATGGTTCATCTCTCTCTCTCATCCTTTTTTCCTACCCCACCACATTTTCTCTCTCTTCAAATAATTATCACAAGTTGTATTGATTTAATGTAAAATCAATTAACGCTAATTAATTGTAATTAACTCTTATAATTATTTATTCATAATTAGTTATTTTTATTATATATTAATTATCGATGACTAATTAATTATCGTAATCTAATTAATTTTTTTTTTGAAATTAATTAATATTAGTTGACAAATAGTAAAAAAGATGCATCCATTCAAAACATATTACATATATCAAATGAAAACAAGACATGGAAAATTAAATGCAACAATAAAATAAAAAACTAAAATTGATAAAATTCCCTTATTTTAGTTCCCATTGCTACCGTACTTTGCCCATATATGTTCGATCAAATCGTTTTTCAATGATAAATGAGTTTGTTGATCTTCGATTTGTGCTTTATGCTGCAAATATGTGTTGATGTCGACAATTCGCTCGTTATGATATTCAAAGCGACCTTCTTGCTCTTCATTGTTTCTGTGAGCAGAACGACGTCGAGATCTCCCAACATCGAACTCTGATGGATCCATGTAATTTTGGTAGGTTTCTCGTTCATCTTCAACTATCATGTTGTGCATAATTATGCACGCCAACATAATCTTATGAAGTATTTCGACATCCCAAGCAAGGGATGGCATCCGAATAATAGCAAATCGAGCTTGTAGTACTCCAAATGCTCGTTCCACGTCTTTCCTTGCTGCTTCTTGATGTTTTGCAAAGAGTCTGTCTTTATGAGATTGTGGACTCGTTATGGACTTCACAAAAGTAGCCCATTTCGGATAGATACCATCAGTAAGGTAATATCCTTTGTTATATTGATGCCCATTTACAACGAAATTAACAATTTGGAGCTCGACCTTCTAAAACATCTTCAAACACAGGAGATCTATGAAGCACGTTCAGATCGTTGCAACTTCCCGGCATTCCGAAAAAAGAATGCCAAATCCACAAGTCCCTATCAGCTACGGCTTCAAGCACAAGTGTAGCTACCCCTGCTCTTCCTTGATATTGTCCTTTCCATGCTGTTGGACAATTTTTCCACTCCCAATGCATACAATCGATGCTACCAATCATGCCAGGAAATCCACGTTCTTCTCCAATTCGTAACAACCTACTCAGATCGACTTCATTTGGTCGTCTTAAGTACACATTAAAGAATTGGTTGATGACACCGTCAACGAATCTCTGAAGCGCCAATCTTGCCGTACTTTCACTAATACGTATGTACTCATCGCAAGCGTCGAAGCACACCCATAAGCTAATTGTCGTATTCTTGCAGAGTACACTTTTGCAGCGGCGACAAGCCAAAACGACCGGTGCAATCCCTCTTTTGTTCGAACCAGTCATCATTCCTCACGACTTCATTCATAATACGCTCAAAAACATGTTTTTGCATACGAAATCTACGTCGAAACATCCTATTTGAGTAAACTGGATTTTCTGCAAAATAGTCATTGTATAATCTTAAATGACCTTCTTCTCGACCCCTATCAGACCGAGGTCCAGTACGCCCACCCGGCCTCATTCTAGGAGTGACCGCCGACACAAGGGTAGGGAGGTAAGTATGAGTGACATTGTCGATCATGTCATCTACTTCTTGGTTCTCAATATCCTCTTCTAAATCATCGGAAGAAGAAGAAGAAGTTGAACTTATACTAAATTTGTAGGAATTCATTTTAGATTTAGAAGAGGAGATTGTTGTTGAGAATTGTAGGATATCTGGTTTTGGTAGAGGAGATTGTTGTTGAGAATTGTAGGATATCTGGTTTTGGTAGAGGAGATTGTTGTAGAGAATTGTGGAACTCTGAACCTTTTTATATAAAGTAATGGAGGAGCATAGAGATCCTTTTTAATGTAGGAAGTGGATCATCACATGGGCTCTCTGAAAAGGAGTATATAATGATGTCTCTTCAGATTTATTATCACATGGGTTGTCTGAAAAAAGTAGTATGGGATCATTGTGATGTCTATTCAGAGACAGTAACACATGGGTTATCTGAAAAGTAGTATGTGATCATAGTGATGTCTCTTCAGAGACAGTATCACATGGGTCCTCTGAAAAGGAGTAGGTAGGGGATCATAGACATGTCTCTTCAGATATAGTATCATGCACATGGGTTCTTTGAAAAGTAGTATGATCATAGATAATGGATAAAATACTCAAACTTTTATAACATAAACTGGCATTACAACAAAAAACTTAATACATTACTACTGAAACACTCAACCTAAAACAAAATACATTAACACTCAAACATACAACTTAACATAATTAAAAACACTTACACCTAAAACATATTACTCCAAACGTGAATACTACACTCCCACAAAGTTCTGAAAATATATTTGCAGATTGCTGATCATTTCATCTTCCCATGGTGTGCGATTTTCCTTAGATGTTAATGATTGGAGCATTTGCCAATTCATCTGATACTGTTGCATCTTTAAGTTTTTCTCTTCTAACTCCATCTGCCTCTGCCTGTTTATCTCTTCCAACTCCAATTGCCTTTGCTTCCTTGCTTCCTTTTGCTTAAGAAACTCTAGTTTTTCATGTTGAATATCCTGAGCTTTACCCTTTTGCTCACCATAGATTTGAAGTCTGTCACCAAATGATGAAAAAGCTTCAATAGCTTCAACGGTTTGGCTCTTACCCTTGAGTCTGGCCTTAGCTTTCTTGTTGCCATCTGGACGAGGCAAGGAATCTCGAACATATCCGCTTGTGGGCGTGGTTGGTGTGGAGCCTCCATCTTCAGACCTTGTTCTCTTCCCACTACTTCCAGAACCAACAGAATCAGACATTTGAGGCGTATTCGATGGACGTCCACGTGTTATCTTGTAAACCGGGTTAGTCAAGATGGAACGATACTTATCAAACTTACTCATGTGGATCCATTCATCAAAGAAGTGAAATTTACCTCCCGTGCTTTCAAATATCTTATGAGCTTGGGAGATCACATCATCATCATTTTGGCCACTCCTCTTTCTTACCTCTGCCTTATCGTAGCATCCACACCACTTTTGCACTGCTTCAGACATTCTGAACCATTGGCCCTTCATACTGCCAATACTGCGGAACTGAATTTCATGAGGGTTGGCTTCTCTCGCTGCCTCATATTTTTCCATCACTCTCCCCCAAAACGCACCCTTTTTTTGTTGCGTTCCAACAATGCTGTCTATACTCGTATTCATGTATGATGAGACTAGTGCTTCTTTTTCAGCTTTCAACCAAATCTTTTTCTCATTTACAATGGGTTCTTGAGTTGGTGGTGGAGTTGTTTGAGGAGTTGGTTGAAATTGTGTTGGTTCAGACAGAAGTTGAGTGAAAGTTTGTTGCGTGCATGGAACTTGAAATTCACCATCATCTTCATCTTCACTTTCACTATCATCATCGTAATCTTGAGTTTGTAAATAATTTTGTGGGTTATGGGAACTCTCAGGGGTGGAATTATATTGGTAATTCTGTTGTTGTTGGGGATAATTTTGGGGATAATTTTGAGGATAGATTTGATTTGAATTTTGTGGATAATTAGAACAATTTTGCTGATAATTATGCGGATTTTGTGGGTAATTTGGGGGATTTTGGGGATAATTATTAAGATTTTGTTGGTAATTTATGGGGTTTTGGTTTGTATTTTGTTGTGGATTTATTGGACGATTTCTGCGTCTTCTATTAGGATTAGGATTAGGTACATAATTAGGATAATTAGAATCCATAATTATGAAGTTATTTTTTTTTTTGGGAAGATTGTAAGCTAAAGCAAAATTATGTGAAAAGAAATGATAATGGGAAGAGAAGAGAAAACTGAACTTGTGATAAAAATATAGCAAAATTGGTGTCTATTTATAGAGAATGAAAAAATATGAATTTTGGTGAATTTTTTTTTTTTTTTGAATTGTATTTTTTGAAATATTAACGTTACAAAAAATGTAACGTTAATAATTAAAGACCCAATACAAATTGAACAAGTGGCAAGCATTGGAGTGGACCGCTAGTGCAGCGTCGGCCCACGTCGGCGCACGCGTCGGGGAGCGATTCCCTTCTGTCCTTTGTGAGTCGTTTCAGCCAATCCAGCCGACATGTGGCGCTTTGAATTTTTTTTTCCTTTTTGCTGCTCCGTCCTTTTGCCAGCGTGGGAAGTTCATCTGATTTCACGAACCATTCGGAATTCCGAATGGTTTCCCCTCGATCCATGTGTGAACAATTCTCCAATTCATCATTAAGAGAAAAAATAATGGTTCAAGCTTATGAACCATTTTTTTTTTCATCATTAAGAATGCTCTGAGGATTGCATTAACATCAATGTGTTGTCCTTTACCAATTAGTGTTGACCATTATTATGCACAAGGGAAGTTCAATTAGTGCATGGGATCATGAGAAGGTGTGATCTATACATATGCCTTAGCTATAGCCTAGAAGTTGTGCCCAGCGTGCCGGCTAGGTTCAGTTAAGTCGGATTTTGAAGTGGGAATTGGACATCATTGTAGGCATGCGTGGTGTGAGCGCGTATTATAGATTTGACAACCCTATTTTAAAGGTTTTATTGAAAATTATTTTGAAAGAAGTCGCCAACAATTATTTAAAGGAAGAATCATAAACCTAATTGGATATGGGAAAACCGTAGGGACAAATTATCCAATGCAATTTTCCCCGTCCTGACTCCATAAATGGTCAAAATGAACCAAAGATTGAGTTCGGGAGTGAGGGTACAAATATGGCTAGGAACCACATTCGCCCAGAGTTGGCCTCTACTAAATATCGATTCATTACAGATTTTATGCCAAAGAATAATCAAATAATGTTTTATATACCCTAAAAATATTTAGTCTAAATTGATTCAGGAAACACATAAAAAGACTATTTTTAGTGACATGTTATTAGGCAATCAATATTACGGGGAACCTAGCAGGTTGTTCAAATTAATCTGATTAATATTAGAACATTTATTTAGGTCTTTGATTAGCAAAAATAACATGTGGGTGATAAAAGCATTAAAGTTGGACAATCATATAATATGAATAGAATGATCAGGCAAGCATATAACAATATATGAAAAGAAATAAAAAAGAAGGGAAAAAGGTTTAGAATATACAGTAGAGCGATTTTATATCAAAGATCTACATCAGGAAAGAAAACTGTTAGTAACTTTAATATAAAAATAATTTAATTAAGGACCCTCAGGATTATACCGTGGCTTGGGTCTGAGAGATTGACAACCGACGAGACGAGCAATCGTGAAGCCTGAAAATCTGAATGTATGAAAGTATGTAGATTGAATGTATTTTGTGTTTGAAAGTATGAATTTTGTAAGGAGATTTTGTAGTTCGTAAAGAGGTTCGTAAAGTATTCATCGAGTGTTATGTGAAAAATCCGTTCTGAAATATGTACGGAAATCAGACCTATTTATATAGAAAACGGCAATGCGCCTCACGCGCCAGCTGCGCTTGACGCAGCTGACGTGTCAAGCGCATGACGCGGCATGACCAGTAAAAAACGTACACGTGGTATACGCTTTTGAAAAAGATAAGAAAGAAAATCCGCGTCTCAAGCAGAGAATTGCGCTTGACGCAGGACTCTACATGAAACAGAAGTCTACGTGGCTGCTCTGGTGCGCTTGGCACAGGCTCTGCGCTAGGCGCGACTTACGTGGAAGCCCACGTGTCAGGATACGTGCGCTCGGCGCAGGTAGCTACGCTGAGCGCAGAGCTTGTTTTTGACAAGTCATGACGATTTTTTGATAAAAACGCGTTCTAAAAGACTTTCTTTTATCTTTTAACTATGGATATCTGATTTTACGGGATTAAATCTGATTTTAACTTATAAAAAATACCTTTTGAAAATATTTATTTATTAAAATAAATCAATTAATTATCAATTAATTGGGCTTTTTAAAGAATTGGGCTCAAATACAATTAATTATCATGAATAATTAATTGGGCTTTAAAATAGGACTTTAACACTTTTCGAAATGGTTTTGGATGACTTTTCAGACTGCTCTACCCTTGGGTCGGACCAATTAAGACCGCAATATGTTTCATCATCGGATCCTTAAATGGGGAGACACGATTATGTGTCTATAGAAGCCCCCTCTTTGACTGAGGTTCAGGAAACCGAAAGTCAAAGTATATGGTGTCGGGACGGAGAACGATTCTAAACGCTCTGCAGTTTAGAACTGATCTATATACGCCAGTCTGTGCAAAACAAAGTTAGTATGCAGGACAATAACTACAAGCAATTTGATTACATGCAGAAGAAGATGTCAGCAGATAGGTGCAAACAACTCACATAATAATGCACATAAAATTCAAATAATGCAAACTTAGACTCTCTAAGGATGCATGACACGCTATGCAAGGATTAAGGTTATGCAAAGCTAAGGGATGACACGTCATGCAAAGTCAGGGTTATGCAAGACTAGAATGTATGAAATGCAATGCAAGGTCAGGGTTTTGCAAGACTGCAATGCAAGGTCAGGATTTTGCAAGGGTAGAAGATGTATAGAATGATAGAATGATAGATTGATTAGAAATGTATATAATGATTTTCGAAAATCGTTTTTTATAAATAATCGGGTTCCGTAAACGAGGTCCACATATTATAACTTTTCGGGAGTTTGATTTGATTTGGAGGAACCACCACACATAGGAAGCCTCCACTTTGGGTGAGCTTGCCTTGAATTAGGCTTGAGCCTTAATTGAAATGTACTTGATCTGATATTGAAATGTAGTTGATCTGTCTTGAACGTTGAAAGTTGTCACTGAGGATTCTTTTTTGGGAAATTGATACATGCAAAGTCAAATATCGCCAGAGACCATGGAATTGTCGGAGAGTCCTTCAGGGAAAAGGAGAGCTTAGATTGAAAATTAAAAAGGGTTTAATTTTATGATTCAAATAGATATAGGTGGGAAAAGGCTTTGAGGAGGCTAGGTTCAGACTTGAGTCTATGTCGGGATCTAGAAAGAGTATGCTCCTAAATTCTAGAAAGTCAAATCATTAGACCTTGACTATTTTTTTTAAAGCGGTCGGACCTCGAGATGAGGATTCCTACGTATCCTTGTGGAATTAGACAATTCGTAGTTCCGGATCTGATTTCTTTTTTTTATTCTTTTTTTTTTGTGCCCTAACTTTTGCCTAGGCCATCATTTCGGGTTTTCAACCTAGCGGGCTTGAACATACCTTGAAAAAGGAGTTGAATATGAAAGATTGAAAGGGTTTAAAGTTTAGATGAAGGTTTAGTTGGATGGCTAAGGTAGGATCATGGATTTGAATTATATAGGTTAAAGGTATTGATGGATTGAAGGGTTTGAATGAGGGGTAAAACTTGTGTGCAAGCCCCTTAACTTGACTTTTTATTTCTTTGCCTTTGCCTTTTTCTTTTTTTGCATTTTTTTTTGTCCTGTGCGTTTCTTTTGCTTTTTTTATTTTTTCGCACTTTGAATTTTTTCACTATTTTATTTTTGCCTGGCATTGATTTTTTTTGTATGTAGTAAGGCTTGCACACAAGTTTGGTTTAGGGCATTGGAAGGCTTGAAGGATATTTGTGGAGCTTTGGTTAATGGAGGGATTATTTGGCTAAGTATCATGGAGATGATGGTTTAAAGGATTTTTTGTTTTTGCTTAGTTGTATGAGGATGGCTTATGAAAGGTAATGGAAGGGAGAGGGGAATAACTCCTGATCCAAAGTATGTCCTCTTTTTTTATTTTTCTCTTTTTTTTTCAGATTTTTTAAATTATTATTAGTCAAGTTCATTAAGTGATTTAAGTTTCATCATTGAATTAGAAGCATAAATAAAATGATGAAAGGCCAATGAAAATGAAAATGCAATTATTTTATTAATTAAATAGAATGAATGAAACAAGGCTGATAAACATTATAGTCCTAAAGGACATAGACTCGACGAGAAAGGAAATGAAGGAGCTAGGGAGGGACTCTCCGACTCAACCTAGAAAACTAGCGTTAAATGACCATGACCGGACGTTAGTTAGGCGCTGCCCAAGGCGTTGCCGCTATTGCAGACTTTTGCTGCAGGCGGAATTGGCAATCTACCGTCTTCAACTATATCCTGCAGATGATTCTTCATTAGTAGAAAAAGGACGATTTGAGTCCCCCCAAGTGCGTCGCATGAAAGGCAAAATGACGCAAAAACCTAATTTGCATCGCATGCAGTGAAGAGTGCGACGCACAACATGGGTACAAAGCACCAGATACGAGCAACATGCGTCGTACCTTGTTGGGGTGCGTTGCAAAAGACTAATTTGCGTCGGACCCCCTGGCCCATCCGACGCAAATCGAAAACCCAAAATTGTCACACTATCTCACTATCTGCGTCGCACTTGCCTTAGGTGCGTTGCAAAAGCGGTATTTGCGTCGGACCCTTAGGCCCATTCGACGCAAACTACCCTCCCCCAATAGAATTTTCGACCAGCACCCCCAACGACATTATTTTGTTTTGGAGCCCTAAGTTACACGAAAAAAAAAACCAAACTCACTCTATCTTCTCACTCACCTGCAAATGACCCTTCGCCCTCACACTCTCGCCAGCGCTCTCTCACCCTCGCCGGCGACGTTGCTTCTCCGGTGAACTCAAGACCCCTCTCCGACGGTTTTTGGCTTTCAGATTCGCACTTTCTCTCTCTCATTCTCGGTACGTTCCGCAATTTCTTTCTCTCATTCTCAGTGGTGCTTCTCCGCCCCACTTCGCCGGCGAAAACTTGTCGTCTTCTCGCCACCGGTGCCATTAACGGTCACTCGAAAGGAGTCTCATCCAACACTCTCTCTTTCACTCGATTTTCTTGCACGTCTGAACTCACTCTCTTTCTCTCTCACTTGCCGCCGCTTAAACCGACCCGCCGCCGCCGCTGCGGATTGACTTGCCACCGTTGGTGCCGCTGCCGGCAATGTATGTAATTCTTTTTTTTTTAATTATTTTGTATTAATTTACATTAATTATGTATTTTCAAGTTCTCTTAATTTTTTATGGGTTGCTTTGAATAATTTTAGTTCTAATTTTTGTTAAGGGGTTAAAATTAGAATTCAAATCATGATAAACATGTGTGAAATAATTTTGAGATTGAATTTAGGATGTTTGTAGCTTATGAATTTGTATAGTTTGTGTAGTGTTCTAAAATACTTCCTTATATTCATTATGTTTTGTATTGAATCAATTTCTTGCATGTGTTTCTTGAATACTCACTTTAGAATTATGTGTTTCAATTATGAGTTAGAATTTTTTGAATGCTCACTTTAGAATTATGTGTTTCGAATATGAGTGAAAATTCTTGAATGCTCACTTTAGAATTTCAAACTTATGTCATTCCTTTACATTGTACTTCAGTTGCCACCTTAGTGCTCGTCGGTTTGCCAGTTCTCCAAGCTCGCGTCGTTGTGCTTGTCTTCGCTGCTCCTTGAGAGCAGATGTACGTATTATACCTTTTGTTATTTTTTGATGTACGTTAATGTAACCATTAGTTTGGATTTGTGGATTTGTTTAATTGGTTATATGATTGGGAAAGTATATGTGAATTGTTTGGTTATTATGTGAATTGTTTGGTTATTATGTGATTGGGAAAGTATATGTTGAATTATGACCAAACCTATATGGACATACCTTAATGGGGTCGGGAGGGAAATCTAAGGAATGGATTGGTTTGTGCTGTTTAATTGCAATGTGTGCATCATTTGCCTAGATACCCGTTCGAGGCTTACTCATTAGGAGTAAGTCTTGAAGAGTCCCCGGTTTGGGACTGTCTTGAGTTTCTTATCTCACTTAGGATGTGAATGAATGTTTGGTCTTCGATTCTAAGAAAGATCTAGCTCATTTCCCTAAGCGTTCTCTGGGTACATATGTTGATAGTTTACCTACTATTTTCATTGTGTACTTGGAGAACTGTAGGGAAGTGCTGCCGGATTTTTCTTAGAATTGAAAACCAAACATTCATTCACTAGTGAGATGAGAAACTCAAGGATGGGTTAGGTTAGAGTGATAAGGACCCAAATGTTCATGACTGCATTTGATAAGACAATTTGAATGATGTGATCGATATATTGTGTTCTTGTTTGGTGTCTCTAGTGTATGAATATGGATCGAACCTGGATGTATGGTAATCGAATTTCGGTGACATATCTACAAGGGGTTGATGAATTTATCAGGGTTGCGTTAGAACATGAATCGGGTCAAAAGTTAGTCTTGTGTCCTTGTTGTGATTGCAATAACTCTAGGGGGTATCGTCATGTGGATCAAATTAAGGATCATTTGATTCGTCGTGGGTTTAAGAACAACTATACTAGGTGGACATGGCATGGAGAGTTTTATGATCAGCTAGCTTTTGTGATCACATTGATGATGAGGTTGAGGTTGATTTTGAAAAAGGAGAGGATAATAATGAGAATGATAGGGTAGATGATGAGAATGATAGGGTGGATGATGAGAATGATCGGGTAGATGAGATGTTGCACAATTTGGAGGATGAAGGAACCGATCGTCCGAATATGTATGATAATATTTTAAGTGCAGCTGACAAACCTATGTATCCGGGGTGTAAGAATTTCTCTAAACTTTATGGCATCCTTACATTGTTCAATATGAAATCGAAGCATAGTTGGACAGGTAAAAGTCTAAGTGTGTTGTTCATTTTTTTACAAGAATTGCTACCTAGTGGGAATGAAATTCCCAACTCTACCTATGAGGCAAAGAAATTGTTGTGTCCATTAGGTATGAAATATGAGAAGATACATGCATGTCAAAATGATTGAGTGCTGTATAGAAATGAGTACAAGGATTTGGGTGAGTGTCCAAGGTGTGGAGAGTCTCGGTACAAGACAAAGGAGGATGATGAAGGGGTGAGAAAGAAAGAAACTCCGGCGAAGGTTCTTTGGTATCTTCCAATCATTCCGAGATTTAGGCGTTTATTTTCGGATGAAAATAATGCTAAATTATTAAGGTGGCATGCGGATGAGAGGAAGAAAGATGGAATGCTTAGACATCCGGTCGATTCTCCGCAATGGAGAAATATCGACTGAAAGTTTTTCAGTTTTGGTAAAGAACCTCGAAATCTTGGTCTTGGACTTTGTACAGATGGGATGAACCCATTTGGCACCCTAGGGACCCAGCATAGTACTTGGCCGGTTCTACTAACCATTTATAATCTGCCCCTTTGGTTATGTATGAAGCGTAAGTTTATTCTGCTATCGTTTCTTATCTCGGGTCCTAAGCAACCCGGAAACGACATAGATGTGTATCTTGACCCACTCATTCAAGATCTGAAATTATTGTGGGATGAAGGTGTTTCGATGTTCGATGCGCATGCGAAAACTGAATTCACATTACGTGCAATGATATTTTGCACGATTAATGATTTCCCGGCTTATGGGAATTTGTCCGGGTATACAGTTAAAGGAGCAAAGGCATGCCCTATTTGTGATGAGGATATGATTGATGAGCGGTTAAATCATTGTGGGAAGAATGTATACCTGCATTATCGTACATGGCTTCCTTTAGATCATCCATTTCGTAAGAAGAAAAAGTTGTTCAACTAAAAAAGTAGAGATGAGAGAAGCCCTGTACCTTTACGTGGAAAACAGGTTTCTAGGCGGGTAAAGGATATTGAAACAGTGTTTGGCAAGCCCTTTAAAAGTGTCTCAAAGAACTTATACAAGAAAAGGTCTAAGTTCTGGGACCTCCCATATTGGGAATGTTTAGAAGTCAGACATTGTCTTGATCTAATGCACATTGAGAAAAAAATGTTTGTGATGCCGTTGTCGGCACATTGTTGAATATGCCCGGGAAAACAAAGGATGGAGTTAAAGCTAGGAAAGACATGGCTGAAATGGGCAGACCAGAACTAGCACCTCAGGAGCGAGGACAACGCTATTATCTTCCACCAGCTTGCTGCACTTTGTCTAAGAAGGAGAAACGAGTTTTTGTGAGTCTCTGCCTGCTGGATACTCGTCAAATTTTCGAAACCTTGTCTCACTGAAGGACTTGAAACTCGTTGGTTTGAAATCTCATGATTGTAATATCTTGATGCAGCATTTATTACCTGTTGCGATACGAGGAATTTTGCCTTCCCAAGTAAGATACACGATAACAAAGCTGTGTTTCTTCTTTAGATTTACCTCTAGCAAGGTGATTGATCCTAACACTCTAGATAACTTGCAAGCTGATTTAATAGAGACTATGTGTCGATTTGAAATGTACTTCCCACCATCGTTCATTGACATCATGCCTCATTTGATAATTCATATTGTCCGAGAAATTAAAATTTGTGGGCCCTTTTGTATGAGGTATATGTGGCCTTTTGAAAGACATATGGGTACTTTGAAGGGCAAAGTGATGAATCCAGCCAGACCAGAAGCAAGTATTGTCCAAAGAACAGTTGCAGAGGAAGTATCTGAATATGTAAGTCAGTATTTAGCACGTGCACAAGCAATTGGATTGCCAAAATCTAGACATGAAGGAAGACTTGATGGTTGTGGTACCATTGGTAAAAAAATATTGTGTCTTGATGGAGAGTTTAAAAGAAAAGCAGAATATTTAGTGTTAGAAAATCTGAAACAAGTTCATCCACTGTTCTTAGTGTTTAGTATCCATTGAAGAATAAACTTGAGTTAGTGATTGAGCATAATCGTTCGTTCGTTGATTGGTTTAAAGAACAAGTTATGAACCAATTATCTGACCCAAAAAATAAAGTATCGGATACGTTGAGATGGTTGGCATATGGGTCAAAGATGCAAGTTCTTTCTTATGAAGAGTACGACATCAATGGTTATTCATTTTACACGAAGCGACATGATGACAAATTCACGATGCAAAACAGTGGTGTTACGTTGGGGGCTTTGTCATCAGAGTATATGATGTGTTCAAGTTTATCGGGGTTTTTACGTTGTTTTAGACGTTTTTTGGATGGAAGGCTTGGTCGTAGTCATGGGCATTAGCGCACTTTTAGGCTTTAGCGGAAGTTTAAGGTTGAAGTTGTTAGAGAGTGTTAAGGTACGACATTGTGAACCTTCGGAGTCGTCGTATTAGTGTTGGATGTGAGTGTTTGGAGTTGTTGGGAGCTGCATCAACGCAAGCAGCACATGAACATCATTGGACAGCATCGGCAACATCATCTTTCTGGCCAGCCAAGCAGCAAGGAAGTTCAAGTCAAGCCCAGGTCGCACCTCGCGACCTGTACCGCACCTCGCGACCTGGGTTTGTTTCGTTTGTGTCCGTCGCAAAATACGAGGTGCGACCATACTCGCACCTTATGTCGCACCTCGCGACCCCTGGCGCTGGGCAAAGTCGGCTAATTTGCCGACTTAGAGAACTTGTAACTTTTTTCTTCTTTTCGATATAGTTTCTTTTGGGAGTATAAATAGGAGAATATTCATAACCCTAAAGGGTTAGCCACTCTTAGAAAGAAAGAATTCCTCCCTTTTGTTTTAGTTTTCTAGTTTTCATCTTCCATTGAGAGCTATGTATTTCACTTTTGTATTTTGGACAAGAAGCATGGAAATTATAGCTTAAACTCTCTTGGGAATGGTTGAATGAAGCTTTTGACGGTTTATTGTAAGATTTACTCTTCCTCTTACTCACTATCTTGGTTATTGTCTAGCTTTCAATATTAATGTTTATGGTCATGACTTGGATTAGCTAGGAGTACTACTAGTTGATGTTTGTTGTTGATTTAATGCTAGGTTCCGGATATAATATGACGTTATATGCTTAACCATGTTGTAGTAAGCTAGGTTCTCTTGATTTACGCTGAACATTATTGAGTGAATCTAGTTAAGCTAGACAAGTTGTTGAATGCTTAGCGCTTGTTTAAAATTCGGCAATATTATCGGTTCTCCATTCTTAATGCGATTCTTAGTTTGAATCTTGACGCTAGGAGAGGTTGATTGAGAATTAGGATTTTGTAATGCGCAGCTCGTACTTACTTAACTACAACTTGAGAGAACGGAGGATTCGGTCCTTAACGATAATCAACCAAGAATTGAGTAGGCTTGTAGTGAATCGATAAATGGATCCGTAGAAGTGGATATCAACTGGACCCTAACTTCGTTATTATTGACTTCCACTAATTATATTTTCATCTTGTTTGCTCGTCTAGATTTTGATTTAATCCAAAATCCCCCATTGTCTCGATTGTTCATCACGTAGAGAAATCTAGGTGATCAGTTTCATTAAATACACTTGCTTTCCCCATTTCCCTGTGGATACGAACCCTACTTCCTGTCTACATTTATTTGTAAAAGAGAGTAGGAGAAATTTATATTTGGTGACTCTCACGACAAGAGCCCGCCAAATTTTGGCGCCGTTGCCGGGGAGACGGTGTTACTTGTTGTATTTAGTGAATGTTTTTTGATTGTTTTGCTTATGGTTTTTGTTTATGGTTAATACTCGTGCTACTAACCAAGAGCCTTTGCAGTACGATCGAGATCTAGAACTAACCCTTTTCAGGTTGAGAAGAGAATTGCGTGAAGGCTTTAGAGAGCTCCCTTTTTCGCTTGAATTTGAAGAAGAGATGCCTCCTAGAGTTGAGCACCGCACTTTAAAGGAGCTCACTGCTCCTAACCTTGACCGACAGCCTTTGTGTATCACATTTCCGGAACCGGAAGTGGGGGACACATTTGAGCTAAAGTCGGGGTTGATACATTTGCTTCCCTCATTCCATGGGCTAAATGGTGAAGATCCAAATAAACATTTGTCGAGTTTCATGTGGTATGCAGCGGCATGAAACCAAGTGGAGTTTCGAGAAGACGAAATCAAGCTTAAAGCCTTCCCCTTTTCGCTAAAAGACGCAGCAAAAAGGACTGGATGTACTACCTTCCGGCCGACAGCATCACCACTTGGGCACAATTGAAAAAGAGCTTTCTCGAGAAATACTTCCCCACTTCTAAATCATCTACATTGAAGAAGGAGATAAGTAACATTGAGCAACGGGGTGATGAGTCATTTTATGAGTATTGGGAGAGGTTTAAGAAGTTATGTGCTAGTTGTCCATACCACGGTTATTCGAGAGGAAGATTTGGTGCTATACTTCTATAATGGCTTATGTGATGAGGATGCTAGGATGGTTAATGCAGCAAGTGGTGGATCCATTGTGAATAAAACTGCACTCGCTGCTAAGGAACTGTTAAATGAGCTTCTTTGAAAGCTCGAGGTAGTTTAGTAGAAGGTGCGGAACTCGACGTGTGGTCGCCGAGGGTTCTAGTTCTTCTAAGTTGGAAGATCGGTGCAAGCTCTCACATCCGTGATGCGAGAATTCATAGTGAAAGAGAAAACTCACCAAGTAAAGGCTTGTGGCATTTGCTCTTCAAATCATCCAACCGATTTTTGCCCTCATCTACAAGAAGAACCGAGTGAAGAGGTTAAGGCGGTCGGTTTTCGGGGCCAAGGTTTCCGAAAAGATATGATCCATATTCTCGGTACCTACAATCCGGGATGGCGAGATCATCCTAATTTGAGGTACGGGAATTCATCGAGGGAACCAGCGGCCGCCCACAGCAGATAACCGCCCACCACCTCCTTATTCGAGGGCACCGGAGCAAGGAGCTCCATATTTTCGGCCGCAAGGCCAATCACGAGGACCGAGTACCAGCATGCCTACGAGAGGATATGATTAATGCTTTAACTAAAAATGTTACTAACATGCGGGAAATATGGTTCGGTTTCGGGGAGGAGACTCGTTCGAGCATAAAGATTCCGGAAAAGCAAATGAGTCGGGTCTCGGGAGGTGTGGGTCGATTAGAGGCTCGTGATTCGGGTAAGCTACCGTCTCAAACGGAGGTTAATCCGAGACAAAATGCAAGTGCCATAACACTAAGAAGTGGAAGAGAACTAAAGAGCAATGATAAAACGACCGCTAAAGACAAAGAGGTAGAGGAAGAGGTCATTGTTTATGAACCGGTGCCCGATGCCGAGCCAATGTCATCTACATCAGATGAGCAATCTAAGCAACCACCACCTCCACCACCTTATGAGCCGGTTCCACCATTTCCAGAGGCACTGCAAGATACTCGAAGAAAGGAGTGCGATAAAGACATTTACGAAACCTTTCGTAAATGTGAGGTAAACATTCCCCTTTTAGATGCTTTAAAACAAATTCCTAGGTATGCAAAGTTTCTTAAGGAAATGTGCACTACTAAAAGAAAACAACGGTTAAGGGGAGCACAAAAGGTTAAGGTTAGCGAACATGTGTCTGCCATGTTTCAAAAGAAACTACCCCCAAAATGCAGTGATCCAGGCATGTTTGCTATACCTTGTGTGATTGGGGACACCACGTTTCCAAGGGCTATGCTAGATTTAGGAACTTCTATAAATGTAATTCCTTATTCTTTGTACGAGTCCTTAAAGCTAGGTGCCTTACATGAAACAGGTGTTGTGATTCAGTTAGCTGATTGTTCTAATGCTTATCCTAAGGGAATAGTGGAAGACGTGTTAGTTAAGGTTGATAAGCTGATTTTTCCTGCCGATTTTTATGTCCTAGATATGGAACACGATGAACATGCGACCCCTATTTTGTTAGGACGACCATTTTTAAAAACTGCTAGGACTAAAATTGATGCGCATAGTGGATCTCTTACTATGGAATTTGATGGAGATACAGTAGAGTTCAACATTTATGATTCCATGAAATTTCCGAGTGATGATCATTCATGTTATTCTATAGATGTGATTGACTCTTTTTCGCAGGACGTGCTTGAAATTGATGGTAAAGATGAATTGCAGGTGGTTCTTGAGCATAGTTTGCAAGATAATGAAATTGAGTATGTTTTAAGCGCTAATTTACAGGAAATAGTGCAGGTTTTGGAAGATCAAGACAAGCTTCCGACGATCCCTTTTCATTTTGGACCCGTCCCACTAACCATTCCTAGAGAGAAGTTGTTACCATCTGTTTTGCAGGCCCCAAAAGTGGAATTGAAGCCACTTCCCGATAATTTGAAGTATGTGTTCCTTGGAGAAGGAGGAACATTACCAGTGATCATCTCAAGTCAGCCTCACCCAGGAGCAAGAAAGAAGACTTATTGAGGTTCTTAAGGAGCATAGAGAAGCAATTGGATGGACGATTGCCGACATCAAAAGCATAAGTCCCACTATATGCATGCATCGGATCTTGATTGAAGATGAAGCAAAACCAGTGAGGCAACCACAACGCCGGTTAAACCCACCTATGATGGAGGTAGTGAAAGCAGAAATTCTGAAATTACTCCAAGCAGGTATGATTTACCCTATTTCTGATAGCAAATGGGTTAGTCCTACCCAAGTTGTGCCTAAGAAGACGGGTGTAACTGTTGTGGAAAACCAAAATGGTGAGTTGATTCCTACACGTATCCAAAATGGATGGCGTGTTTGCATTGATTATCGTAAATTGAATGCAGTGACTAGGAAAGACCATTTTCCTTTACCATTTATAGATCAAATGCTTGAAAGACTTTCTAGTCATGCCTTCTATTGCTTCTTAGATGGTTATTCAGGGTACTTTCAGGTGGCTATTGCGCCAGAGGATCAAGAGAAAACCACATTTACGTGTCCTTTTGGCACGTTTGCATATAGGCGCATGCCTTTTGGGTTATGCAATGCCCCTGCCACTTTTCAGAGATGTATGATGAGTGTATTCTCTGAATATGTCGAGAGGTTTGTTGAAGTTTTTGTGGATGATTTCACTATACATGGAGATTCTTTTGACAGTTGTTTGCAACACTTAGTTTTTGTGCTTAAAAGATGTACAGATTCTAACCTTGTGTTGAATTCCGAGAAGTGCCATTTTATGGTGCGACAAGGAATTGTTTTAGGCCATGTGGTTTCCGTAAAAGGACTCGAGGTAGATAAAGCTAAGGTAGATACTATTCAATCTTTGCCTTACCCTACTAATGTTAAAGAAATACGTTCTTTTCTTGGCCATGCAGGTTTTTATCGCAAGTTCATCAAGGACTTTTCGAAGATTTCATCTCCTTTATGTAAGTTGTTGCAAAAGGATGTGGATTTTTCTTTTGACGAACATTGCAAGAATGCCTTTGAAACCTTGAAAGAAAGACTTGTCTCGGCTCCAATTATACAACCACCTGATTGGTCTCTTCCCTTTGAGATCATGTGCGATGCAAGTGACTACGCCGTCGGAGCGGTGTTAGGTCAAAGGGTAGGGAGAGTACCTCATGCTATCTATCATGCTTCCATGACACTAAATGAGGCTCAGCGTAACTATTCTACTACTGAAAAAGAATTGTTAGCTGTAGTATTTTCTTTGGAAAAATTTAGATCTTATTTGCTTGGAACAAAAGTTATTGTATATACTGACCATGCAGCTCTTCGTCATTTAATGACGAAAAAAGAAGCCAAGCCAAGATTGATCAGGTGGATTCTACTTTTGAGCGAGTTTGATTTGGAGGTGAAAGACAAAAAGGGGACCGAGAATTTAGTAGCGGATCATTTGAGTAGATTGGTGTCTTCCTATGATTTAGAGAAGAATGTTGAAAAACCATGGAAAGAACCAATTCGAGAAGAATTCCCGGATGAACATTTGTTCGCCCTTAAGGAGTTTAGTCCGTGGTATGCTAACATTGTGAATTTCCTTGTCTCTAACAAATTTCCTCCTCATTTTTCAAAAGCACAAAGAGACAAATTACGAAGCGATGCAAAGCATTATGTATGGGACGATCCATATTTGTGGAAACATTATGCGGATCAAGTGATTAGAAGGTGCATTCCCGATAATGAGGTAATATCGATTCTCACCTTTTGTCATTCCCATGCATGTGGAGGTCATTTTGGAGCAAGGAGAACTGCTCGAAAGGTATTAGATTGTGGTTTTTATTGGCCTAGTTTGAATAGAGATGCATACCATTTCTGTAAGTCGTGCGATAATTGTCAAAGAGTCGGGAATATCTCCCAAAGAAATGAAATGCCACAAAACTCGATCTTGTATTGTGAAATATTCGATGTTTGGGGCATTGATTTTATGGGGCCATTTCCTAACTCTTTTGGTTTCATGTACATTCTTTTAGCAGTGGATTATGTATCAAAATGGGTGGAGGCTAAGGCCACTCGTACTGACGATGCTAAGGTGGTTGCAGATTTTGTGAAATCTCACATATTTTGCAGGTTTGGAATTCCGAGGGCATTGATTAGTGACAAGGGAACTCATTTTTGCAATCGAACCATAGGTGCGCTGCTGAAAAAGTATCATGTGACTCACAAGACCTCCACGGCCAACCATCCACAAACAAATGGACAAGCGGAGGTGTCCAATCGCGAGATCAAATCAATCTTGGAGAAAACGGTGAATCCAAGTAGGAAGGATTGGAGCTTGCGATTGGAGGATGCACTATGGGTATATAGGACGGCTTATAAAACCCCCATTGGTATGTCACCATACAGATTGGTGTTTGGAAAGCCGTGTCACCTTCCAGTGGAGCTTGAGCACAAAGCATTTTGGGCCATTAAAAATTTCAACATGGCCTTGGATGAGGCTGGATTGCATCGGAAACTACAGTTGCAAGAATTGGAGGAGATAAGGAACGAGGCCTATGAAAACGCAGCAATTTACAAAGCAAAGACTAAGGCATGGCATGACAAGCTGATAATAAGAAAAGAGTTCGTGGTGGGCCAAAAGGTCCTCTTGTTTCGATCCCTTTGCGTCTTTTTCCAGGAAAACTGCGTCCTAGGTGGATCGGGCCATTCATTGTCGTGAAAGTGTTTCCCCATGGTGCCGTGGAAATCATAAGCGAAGCTACTTCGAAGATTTTAAAGGTAAATGGGCAAAGACTTAAACCATACTTTGATGGATTCGAGCAAGTAGGGGCCGAGGATGTCCCTCTCGGCGACCCGGAGTATGGATAAGGTTCTTCGAAATGTTTCGTCGTGTCGACGACGTTAAATAAACGAACTTGGATGTATATATTTGTTTCAAATCTTTTATTTGCATTTTTTTCGTTGTAGGATATTATGTTTGTTTGGTTATGATTTTTGCAGGAAATCCGAGAAATTTGAAGAATGAGAAGTTTGTTGTGTGTGTGAGTAATTTGTGAGTTACAACAAGTTTGAAAGAATGTTAGAGAGTCATTTCAAAAAGAAGGAAAACCGAACAAGAGAGAATTTTTGAGCGGAAAATTTAAGCCCAGGTCGCACCTCGCGACCTGTACCGCGACCCGTGAAACTGGTGGTTTTCGAAGAAAAAAAGGCAGAGTGAGATCGCACGGTGCGAGTTTTGTCGCACCTCGCGAGCTCTTGATGTCGCACCTCGCTACCTAGGTCGCACCTCGCGACCTGCGCACATTCCGCTTCTTTAAACGCGATTCTCCTCTCCCTCTCACTCTACCCACTCGACCATCTCACTCTTCCACTCCCTCACAGCAGCTCGTCTCTCTCTCATACTCTTCCACCGCCACTCCCCCGCCAAAAACCGCCGCCCCATCCTTCAATAAAACCACCCACCTTCATCTTCTTCTTTAATTCATCACCTCACACTCAATTTTCAGAATTTATCTTCAAAAAAAAAAAAAAAATAATAATCAAACCCTAGAATTTGGGGGTTTTCTTTTGGTGAAGAATTTGGGGAAATTGGAAGATATAATTTGAAGATACAAGCAAAGGAAGGAGTTGAATCACCACAACAACATCTACATTACATTCTTAGAGCATTTGAAGGCTTCACTTGGTACACAAATTCCATCTCTAACAACACTTTGTTTTGTTTGAGAAATTTTACTTCATTGTTCATAGTTAGTCTTGGATTGTTGTTGGTTGTTATTGTTGTATGTTTAATTGGTGATTGATTGTTGAGGGTTGAGAATTATTGTGTTGTTTGAGAATTGGTGGTTGTGATTGAGCATTGTTTCACTTGGGAATTGGTGGTTGTGTTGCATTGTGTGGAGGGAGTTGTTACTTAGAGATGGCAGGCTAGCTCAAGCAGTGCACCTCGTGTTAATACCATGGGTTTGAATAACCTCACTTCCGACCATAAAAGGAAATGGCTTCGCCTCACTAAGCCCGGAAGAACCATACAAGAAACCAAATTTGTTTGTTTGGATACATTGGGCACCTTAGGGTTGCGTGCGCCTGTTGAGCAATTATTGGGTAAAGTCGGGTTACGCGGTTTTACTGAATTTGATGCCCGTACTTATGAACGCTACACTTTAGAATTCCTTTCCACATTAGAGAAGGGTAGCGATGAGGATGGAAAGTTCATTACCTTTCACCTTAATGATAATGAATACACAATGCACTACAATGAAATTATGGAAGCTTTTGGGTGGAATTATGTGGAGGATAGGGATTTTGAAACTCCGGGTGTATTCAATGAGTCAATGTTCTATGGTAACATCACCAATGGTTTGATATGGCACGGAAGGTGTAAGAATAGCTCACTCCCACATCCGGCTCTCCGTTTTTCTCACCGCTTCCTTACCATGACTATCTTTTGTCACGGTGAGCCTACGAACCTCCCAAAGTTTGATTTAAAATGCTTGTGGGCCATGACACCTGAGGGATGTAGTTGCCCGGATTGGGTTGGAATATTTGTTAACAATTGTTTGGAGATCGCGAGAAAAGATAGCGGGAAAATAAGCATGGGTGGAATGGTTTCCCTTTTGGCCAGTTACTTGGAGGAAGAGATTCCGACGGACAATAACGGCAAACCGATTCTCCAGGCATTAGGTACTATTGATACTCGTTTGTCAGCAGCCTCCAATGTGTACAATAAGGATCAATTGAAGAAGGCCTCAATGTTGTGGGTTTCCCCAAGAGGCGACCATTATGTATGGCTTTACGGGGCCAATAGTGTGAAATATATGGTTTTGCCTCAGCCTCAGAAAACAGCAATCACCGCTACTACATCTCATCGTCAACTCTATCTCCCTCCGGATGATACTTATCGAGACGTAGTTGAAGAAGAGTTTGGTAGGGCGCGTGCCCAGCCGCAGCCGCAGCCGCAGCCGCAGCCGCAGCCCCCGAGCCCCCTTCCATATTTCACACCATGGTTGAGACAAGATTTGATGCTCTTGAGGAGAATCAAAATATGTTCGGGATACAATTAAATGATATGCAGCGGCGATTGGATGGGTTTGAGGACTCAATGTACTCCATGTCTTCCATGGTTTCGGCCATGAATTCTTTCTTTGCAGCCTCTAACCCCGGTTACCCTGACCCCACTGCTACCATCGAGATGCACCGCCGACGACGGCAAGCGGAGCGTGACTCTAGGGGATCGGGACATCGCGATCCTGGTGGACCTTCCGGTTCTTAAATGGTTAGTTTTATTTCTTTCTTCTCACATTGAGGACAATGTGTATTCTAAGTGTGGGGGGGGGAGGAATGAAGTTCGGAGTTCGGATTGTAAATATTTATGTTTTATGTTTTATGTTCTATGTCGTATTTTCATGAGAAAAAAAAAAACAAAAAAAAAGGAAAAGGAATGATGATAAAATGAAACCCGCTAAGTTGAAAACCCGCAAGGGCGGGCGACTTAGGCAAAATTTGGGGACCTTGATAGGTTGAAAATCCGAAAGGGCAACCTATGCAAAACAAAAGGCTTAAAGAGCGGGTGAGGTGTGAGCTTCTAAAAAAAAAAAATTGAGAGGCTAGGATGAAAACCCGAAAGGGCTCCTAGGCAAAATGAGAGAAAAAGAAAAGAGAGGATAATTTTATTGCTCATTTGTGGAGTTTTGGTGGCATAAGGATGGAGGCGTTTTCGGAGTTTTCGGGTAGGTTATGGAAATATGTGGATATCCTTGTTCATATGGTGGTTTGTAAAGTTGTGCTTATTGTTTAAAGTTTAAATTCCTTTTGCAACTTGGAATTCAAGCCTTATATTGATGGTTAGTTGATTATTTTTTGTAGTAAGCATGGAATTTACCCCTTTTTGTCATTGCTCCATGGCTTACTTGGTGTAAGTTAGTTGGAGTAGATTTTAGGTTACGTTCGTGGTTTGAAGTAAGCATGGAGTTTATTCCTTTTTGCAGCACTCCATGGCTTGCTTAGGTTAGGATAGTTGGATTGGTTGGAGAGTTAAGGCGAAGTTTGGTGTTGATTCACTTGGGCATTGTTTTTATTTATTTATTCTCTGCATTAAGTTTACTCGAGGTCGAGTAAAGACTAAGTGTGGGGGTATTTGATGTGTTCAAGTTTATCGGGGTTTTTACGTTGTTTTAGACGTTTTTTGGATGGAAGGCTTGGTCGTAGTCATGGGCATTAGCGCACTTTTAGGCTTTAGCGGAAGTTTAAGGTTGAAGTTGTTAGAGAGTGTTAAGGTACGACATTGTGAACCTTCTGAGTCGTCGTATTGGTGTTGGATGTGAGTGTTTGGAGTTGTTGGGAGCTGCATCAACGCAAGCAAAGACATGAACATCATTGGACAAAGATCGGCAACATCATCTTTCGGCCGCCAAGCAAAGCAAGGAAGTTCAAGTCAAGCCCAGGTCGCACCTAGCGACCTGTACCGCACCTCGCGACCTGGGTTTGTTTCGTTTGTGTCCGTCGCAAAATACGAGGTGCGACCATACTCGCACCTTATGTCGCACCTCGCGACCCCTGGCGCTGGGCAAAGTCGGCTAATTTGCCAACTTAGACAACTTGTAACTTTTTTCTTCTTTTTCGATATAGTTTCTTTTGGGAGTATAAATAGGAGAATATTCATAACCCTAAAGGGTTAGCCACTCTTAGAAAGAAAGAATTCCTCCCTTTTGTTTTACTTTTCTAGTTTTCATCTTCCATTGAGAGCTATGTATTTCACTTTTGTATTTTGGACAAGAAGCATGGAAATTATTGCTTAAACTCTCTTGGGAATGGTTGAAAGAAGCTTTTGACGGTTTATTGTAAGATTTACTCTTCCTCTTACTCTCTATCTTGGTTATTGTCTAGCTTTCAATATTAATGTTTATGGTCATGACTTGGATTAGCTAGGAGTACTACTAGTTGATGTTTGTTGTTGATTTAATGCTAGGTTTCAGATATAATCTGATGTTATATGCTTAACCATGTTGTAGTAAGCTAGGTTCTCTTGATTTACGCTGAACATTATTGAGTGAATCTAGTTAAGCTAGACAAGTTGTTGAATGCTTAGCGCTTGTTTAAAATTCGGCAATACCATTCTTAATGCGATTCTTAGTTTAAATCTTGACGCTAGGAGAGGTTGATTGAGAATTAGGATTTTGTAATGCGCAGCTCGTACTTACTTAACTACAACTTGAGAGAACGGAGGATTCGGTCCTTAACGATAATCAACCAAGAATTGAGTAGGCTTGTAGTGAATCGATAAATGGATCCGTAGAAGTGGATATCAACTGGACCTTAACTCCGTTATTATTGACTTCCACTAATTATATTTTCATCTTGTTTGCTCGTCTAGATTTTGATTTAATCCAAAATCCCCCATTGTCTCGATTGTTCATCACGTAGAGAAATCTAGGTGATCAGTTTCATTAAATACACTTGCTTTCCCCATTTCCCTGTGGATACGAACCCTACTTCCTATCTACATTTATTTGTAAAAGAGAGTAGGAGAAATTTATATTTGGTGACTCTCACGACAAGAGCCCGCCAGTATACAAGTAGAAGGGATAGAACAATTGTTGAGACAATGAAGTCTTACTACGGATTCATTGAAGAGATATTAGAACTTGACTATGTTGACTTCAAAATTCCGCTTTTCCGATGCAAGTGAGTTGATATTCGTCGTGGTTTAAATAAGGATGAACATGGCTTTTTTAAATTAGTCAATTTCAGCCGGTTAGGGCATCATGAAGATAGTTTCATATTGGCATCACAAACAAAACAAGTTTTCTAAATGGTTGACCCTGTCGATTCGAAATGGTCTGTTGTCATTGAAGGAAAAAGGAGAATACTTGGAATTGATGATGTACACGATGAAGAAGAATACGATGCACAATTTAATGGAGTTATTACTTCGTCGGTAGTCATTCCAAGTACATTAGGGGAAGATTTGGACCCAAATTACATTCGTCAAGACCATAATGAGGGATTTTACGTTGTCAAATTATGCAATATTATTGCAACTACTATTGTTTATAATCTTCAATTTTATATACTTTATGCATTGATAACATAATTTTGTAGTACTTTATTTATGAATATAACATGTTTTTGATTGGTATTTGTATTTGGTTTCAGGTGTAGTGATGGAAGATGAGATAATGCATGATGCATCAGATGATTGGCAGCCACGTTCTGAGGCCGAGATTACTGATGGAGGTAGTAGGAAGAATAGAGTGAGTAAGGCTAGAGGTCCTACAAAAGGGATTCGTTCCATACCCGGGGTTCAAAGAGTACTTCAATGGGATGAGTTGATGCGTCCAATTGGGGAGCATGTTGGTGCGTACAAGACACATTACGGTGAAATCAGTAGAAGCAATGTGTCTATCTTGTACGATAGTTGGGATGATGTTCCACTAGGCCTTAAAAATAGTTTTTGGGATGATGCTAAACTAAGTAACCTATTTATTTTAAAAGTTTTTTTTAATTTAATTGAGATCTTGTTTATTAGTTACTAATCATGTATTATTTTTAAAATTGAAGAGAGAGTTTGGAATACAAGAGGATGAGAGGAAGAAATGCGATGTGTTGACTACTTGTGATAAGCGGTGGAGGGATTTCAAGTCAAAATTGGTGAGTCGATGGATCACAAAAACGAGGAAGGGGCCTAACAATGATAAGCAACTGTATGTGCTCTATCCTTTCATTACGGAAAAAATTTGGAAGCAATTTGTGACAAGGTGTAGCTCTGATGAGTTTAAGGTATATTATATGTACATTACAATCACATAATATGTTATATTCAATTTTTCATGTTGTGAATATTAACTATTTACTTGTTTTATATTAGGCTAAAAGTGAAAAAGCAAGAAAGTCTCAGGCTGCCAACATTCATCCTCATTCTCTGGGTCAAAAGTCATATACAGAGATGATTCCTGTTTGGAAAAGGAAAGGGTATATCCCTTCATCATCTACAACATCATCTATTGACTCATCCACATCTTCAGTTTTTTCCTCCTTGCCGGATCGAACTTTGCCATAGCTTCTCGCGAGATCAAAAAAAGATAAGGAAGGAAATCTTCCCTAATGAAGAAACACAAAAGATAAAAGAGTCCACTGTAAGCATTTTTTAAATTTTATGATATCTTCTTGTCTAATTACTCGTATTCTACTTATCATATGAATTTTTTTAATTGGATGCATGATGATTGGAAAAGGAAAGAAAAGGAAGGAGAGTTTGTTCCAGGTCGGATGGATGATGCTCTATCACGTGCTTTACAGAGGAAAGACCGTCCTGGGCGTGTGTTAACAACTGGGCGTAGCTTTGGGATTACATCTGTTTGGGGAGATCCTGATCGGAGTAGTACTGCTCGAAAGGGTAGGGGCATGGATGATGAGGAGATGCAGGAGTTCGAGGCTAGAGTGAGCCAAAGAGTTTGAGAACAGACGATGCAAGAGATGAACTCGAAGATAGATGCAATATTTCAAGAAAGGTTGATGGCTTTTGCGGCGCAATTAGGTCTTCAAGCACCAAATCAAACAAGGGAAGATGCGCCGGTCCGAAGTCCTCACACTCCAGTTGATTCTAGTAGCTATCACTCGGGGGGGCAATGATGTTACGGTTTTATATAGAGTTTTTCCCCTTATATTTGAGCTAAAATGTGCATCAATGGTGCTCTTAGGAGCCATTTCACGCTAACTTTCTTCTTCTAGTTGTGGTTTTCTGTTTTGTGATGATTTGTAGGTATTAGAGAGCTTTTTCCCTATTTTCTACTGCTTTACGTCTACCACAATCGAATGGAGAGGTTCGAAGGCATATATGATGAGTTCCGGGGTCCTGAGAATACTTTCCGAGGCCTTGGACAAAAGAAGAAGTGAAGCGGAGCTTCGCCCGATTTCGTCGGGCACCTCACGCCCGATCGGGCGTCCATCATTGGCTAAAGTGAGATTGGTTGCGGGCCCGATCGGGCGCTTCGGCCTTGTCGTAGTTCGGTGTCCGGCCCGATCGGGCGAGATGGCCCGACATCATCGGGCGTGTTCGTGACGAGGGTGCTCGAGTGCTGCGTGCTGCGAAGTTCCATCGCCCGACTCCATCGGGAGGCATGGCCCGACTCCATTGGGCGTGCTTGCGTACTCTTGGAGTGCTGCTGCTGTGTGCGTCTTCGACTTCATCGCGCTGACCTCGACTAGCCCGACTTCATCGGGCGGCCTAGCCCGACAGCATCGGGCGGATGTCCATTCTTGGAGCGCTGCGGCTGCACTAAGCCTGATCTCATCGGGCACACTTGGTCCGATCAGGCGACTGATCCGCGCGCTCATTTAATGAGTGTCGGGCTGTTTAGTATGAATAGGAAAATCAGAACAACTTTTATTCATCTGGGTTTTAATCCTTATTTTCTCATAGTTTCTCTCAAGAACCCTAGTTTTACTACTTTTCATTGTGGATTCAAGATCAAACCTTTGGATTATTCGCAAGTTCAATATAGTTCTTCAGTTTGGTAATCTTCTTTATTGCTTTCTCTATTATTGATTAGATTAATTTCTTAGTTATTTGCAATAGTTCAAAGTATGAATTTTTACATGGAATTTGTTATTGTTTTCTCAAGCATGAGTGAGTAGTTTCATTTCTAGGATTGTGGGGATCTATGTATGCAATGAGGGATTGATAGATTAGTATAATTACCCTTTATTTCAATTGTTTCCTGTGATTGAATCGTTCATGCTAGATTTATGAATTATGCCTGATTTGTATTTCTATTATCGCAATATTGAATCTAATTCGAGAGGAGAGATTTCATATACGCTTTCAATCATTAGGCATAGTGATCCTTGACCATACGAGAGCGGCTAGATGATCTTTGAGGGAGGTAATGTTCGAGAGAAATTACATGTGCCCTAGATAAATTGACTTATTGGCTGGTTATTATTCGTCTCTGATTTCCCAAATTGTATGCATAGTGATCCATAGTCCTAGTTCTTTATTAATTGATTCTTACCTTCGTATCTAGTTTTGTCATTTGCTTAATTTAGTCACACACCCATTTTCATCTGACTTAGTTAGTATAATATTAGAATTCAGATATAATAGTATAACTTTCTCCCTGTGGATTCGATCCTGACTTCCCTGACTACTTGTTAGTGGACCTTAGGTTATTTTTGATAAGGTGATACGACTTTAGCCTGTCAAATTTTGGCGCCGTTGCCGGGGAGACGGTTTATTTTTATTTTATCTGAATTATAGTATTACACTAACCTCTACTCTGAAGAACACCTGTTCTTTGGAGCATCTCACGTTTGTTTTAGTGTTTTTGATGTATGAGTAGGAAATTGAAATCCCCAAATCTCATTCCACTTGACCCGGAGATTGAAAAGACTGCTCGTAAACTCAAAAAGAAAACTAAGCAAACCAAGCTGTCTGCAGGGACACCTTCCCAAAAGGCACCTTCTCCACCATCTTCGCCACAACAAGGATTCCCTGCCTCACCTATTACTGCTTGAATGGGTGACGAAGCTAAACCAACCTTCAGAGATTATGCACAACCATCTCCTGATAATGTGCCTACTGGGGTATGGTTGCCTACTATTGCTGCTGCGAACTTTGAAATCAAGTCTCATGTTCTGATTATGGTTCAGAATAATCAGTTTGCTGGGTTACCATCTGAAGACCCAAATCAGCATCTGCAGCGGTTATTACAATGTTGTGCTACTCAGAAGCAAGCTGGTGTTACTGCTGATGAGATGAAACTCATCTTATTTGGTTTCTCTCTGCGCGACAAAGCTCTATTTTGGTATAATAAGCTGCCTTCCACCATCACCACCTGGGCAGAACTCTCAAAGATCTTTCTCATCAAGTGGTACCCTTACCAAAAGACTGCAGATATGCGTCATGAGATAGTGACTTTCACCCAAGATCCTGGAGAGTCATTGTATGAAGCTTGGGAACGATTCAAAGATCTGCAACGTCTTTGTCCCAATCATGGTTTTGACAAGTGGTATATGTGCCATATTTTCTACACTAGAGTTAATGCAGATACGAGACGGGTAATTGATCGAGCTGCTGGTGGGTTCTTCATGGATAAAGCCATAGACGAAGGGTATGAACTTCTGGAGAAACTCGCTTCTAACCAAGCGTCTACTATCCGTTCTTCTATGACAAAGGGAGGCAAACATGATGTTGAAGCCATTTCTTTACTGACCGGGCAACTAGCTGCTCTTCACCAGAAGATTGATTCTTTGAAGCTAGGTAACAATTCCTCCCCTTACATGAGTGTCAATGCTATGGCTAGTGTTTCTGGTTACAATGCTTTCATATGTGACGCTTGTGGGATAGCTGGACATAACTCTCAAGAGTGCCCCGCTCTCTCACATTCTAGTGAGCCAGTGCACGCATTACAATCACCGCACAAGCCCCAGTTCGATCCCTACTCCAATACATATAATTCTGGGATGAGAGATCATCCAAATCTCTCGTATAGGAGTAATAATGTGATGAATCCACAACAACAACTTTATCCTCAACAACAACAACAATATCAACCACAAGCTCCTCCTGGATATATCAGAGAACTCAGTTTCAACAGCATCATAACACACCTCATTCAGACCCAGCTATAGCTGAACTCAAAAATCTCATGTTGCAGATGCAGAAAGGTATTATTTCCTTTCAAGCAGATACCAGGTCTCAATTTGAGAGCCTGCATGCTCAGAATAAGCTACAAGGGACACATAATAAGATGTTGGAGTCACAAATAGCTCAGCTGGCTAGTTCCTCTGCTAGTAGGCCATCTGGGTTATTGCCTTCGCAACCAATGCAACCAAGGGACACTACCAATGCTATTACCCTTCGAAGCAGAGTGCAGTACCATGCTCCGGCAATGCTAGAGGTGGAATCATCAATTGCTAAGAACCCACAAGAAGTGCCTGAGGATGCTGAACCTCAGGCAGAGCAAGGAGCTGCAGACAAGACTATGGAGGTAACTAAGGAGAAAACTGTGCCTCCGGTGATCAAGCTACCATTCCCAAATCAGATGCTTAACAAGAAGCTCGACCACCAGTATGGTAAGTTTTTAGAGGTGGTAAAGAATCTGCAGGTAACAGTTCCTTTAACTGAATTATTAAATCAAGTGCCTGCTTATTCTAAATTTTTAAAAGAACTGTTGATGAGGAAGAGGACTCTCACTGAGATGGAAACTGTAGCTTTTACTGCTGAATGCAGCGCTCTTTTGCAAAACCAGTCTCCACCTAAATTGAAAGATCCAGGGAGTTTTTCCATCCCCTGTCATATTGGCACCATATTTATCGACAAAGCTTTATGTGATTTGGGTGTCAGTGTGAGTGTCATGCCTCTTTCTATCTGTAAGCAACTGAACATGGGTGAATTAAAATGTACTACCATTACTCTGCAAATGGCTGACCGTTATGTGAAATACCCCCTTGGTATATTAGAGGACGTTCCTGTTAGAGTAGGTAAATTCTTTATGCCTGTGGACTTTGTTATATTAGACATGGCAGAAGACACTCAAACACCCATTATCCTGGGGAGACCTTTCCTCCACACTTCTTTGGGCGATTATAGATGTTAAAAGTGGGAAGGCGACACCGGACCGTGGGGGATGATAAGGTTATGTTTAGCCTGAACAATGCCCCTAAAAGCCCAATGCTAGAGGAATCATGTTATAGTGTTGATGTTATAGATGAACCGATCCATGATTGTCTGCCTCATTCCCCCTCCCGTGATACTTCAATGCTGTGCTTGTCTTAGAGTCTATTGCAGGTAATGAACATTTTCTAACGGTCTTACAGACTGACAAAAAGACCATTGGCTATAGCACTGATGACTTGACAGGAATAAGCACTGACTTTATGAGCACCGCATTCATCTACATGAGGGCCACCACACTAGCATTACAGTCCAACGCGGGTTGCAAGCGGTGGTACAACATGCGGCTACTAAACTGCTCAATCTCGGCTGATGGGCAACTGATGTCCATGTCCATTTCCTTCCCCTTGTTGGAATGAGGTCATTGCCAAGATCAACTTGGGGGAGGATTTCTGTAAGTATTAGTATTGTTTTTCTTTTTGTTTTTACTGCTTTTTAGGTTAGTTAAGGTAGTTTAATTGCTTTGAAAAAAAAAATGAAAAATCACAAAAAAAATGAAATATTGCGGAAAAAAACACAAAAATACGAGTTGAATACAAACAGATTGATTGCTTCCCTGTGCCCCGAACTTTGTTTTGAAAAATGATTTATTTACACTGGATAGTTGGGCATTTGTGATTGGGATGTTGTGATGTGATCTCTGATTGCCTTGATCTTGAGTGGATTTTGTTGATAAAGCGCCTATTTTAACGGCATGCTTGAATTGGTTAGATTGTGAGGATTCATTCTAGCCCTCGAATTTATGTCTATATCCGATCTATTCTTGTGTGTTAGTTCCTCGTAGCATTCTTATCTTGGTTTTGGCATTGTACTCGTTGAGTTCTGGTGACTTTAGACATGTGATGTGATAGAGGCGTTCATTTGTTTAATTTTTAAGCCTCACAGTTGTTTAATGAATCAATTTTCCCTCCTAGCCCCGCTGAGCCTAATAACTTCTTTTTGGATCTATATTAAGCCACATTACACGCCTTGAGCCTTTACAATGACTATTGTCCCAAGCCTAGCTTGGGGGAGCATTTGTTAAGTCGATATTATCTTGTGTGGTTGATTCCGTAGGGTGGTTGGAAAATAATGATATGTTTGTACAAAGAAAAGAAAGAAATAGAAAAATAAAGTGAAAAAAATGATAGTGAAAAATCTGAGAAATTTCTATGATCTTCACTCACTAACTTTCAAAAGTGTTGGAAATTATGTTGAAAGAGACAATTATTGGTTGGTTCGTGAAATTTCAGAGTTGGTTATTATCTTGGTTATGTTGTTGATGCCATGGGAGTTGTTTCGATCACACCTAGTCATACTAGTGTTTTTTGCTCCCCTTTCTTGGCTTTTCCACCACATTCCTTAAATAATTTTCGTACCTTTACTACAACCCTGAGAAAGACCTTTTGAGCACGTGTTTGATTGTTTATTGGAATAATACTGAGTCAATATGCCAAAGTTGAAGGTTAAGTTTGTTATTTGAGTCTACCTGATTAGGATGAGCGATATTATACCTTTCTAAACACATGAGAGTGTGAGTGGGAAGGGCTATTATGGTTGGGTTGGTGAGCGATCGGGCACATATTATGCCTGCCACAAAATTAAGAGGAGTGACACCTCGGTGAGCACCTTTTCAAGATTTGCATGATATGTAGGGCAGCTGCATTTGATGGTTTACTTAAGTGATTGGTAGTCAGGTGATCTGAGCAACTGAACTTGAATTTTGCTTGCTTGAACGATTTTGAGTTGGAAATAATTGAGTTTAAAATTTCCTATCTGAGGGGTGAAGCAATCCTATTCTTATTCATGTTGTGCTTTGCTTGGCGACAAGCAAAGGTTTAGCTTGGGGGAGTTTGATGTTACGGTTTTATATAGAGTTTTTCCCTTTTTATTTGAGCTAAAATGTGCATCAATGGTGCTCATAGGAGCCATTTCACGCTAACTTTCTTCTTCTAGTTGTGGTTTTCTGTTTTGTGATGATTTGTAGGTATTAGGGAGCTTTTTCCCTATTTTCTACTGCTTTACGTCTACCACAATCGAATGGAGAGGTTCGAAGGCATATATGATGAGTTCCGGGGTCCCGAGAATACTTTCCGAGGCCTTGGACAAAAGAAGAAGTGAAGCGGAGCTTCGCCCGTTTTCATCGGGCACCACACGCCCGATCGGGCATCCATCATTGGCGAAAATGACATTGGTTGCGGGCTCGATCAGGCGCTTCGACCCTGTCGTTGTTCGGTGTACGTCCGGCCCGATCGGGCGAGATGGCCCGACATCATCGGGCGTGTTCGTGACGAGGGTGCTCGAGTGCTGCGTGCTGCGAAGTTCCATCGCCCGACTCCATCGGGCATGCTTGCATACTCTTGGAGTGCTGCTGTTGTGTGCGTCTTCGACTTCATCGCGCTGACCTCGACTAGCCCGACAGCATTGGGCGGATTATTATACCTCGACTAGCCCGACAGCTTGCACACTTGGCCCGATCGGGCGACTGATCCGCGCGCTCATTTAATGAGTTTCGGGCTGTTTAGTATAAATAGGAAAATCAGAACAACTTTTATTCATCAGGGTTTTAATCCTTATTCTCTCATAGTTTCTCTCAAGAACCCTAGTTTTACTACTTTTCATTGTGGATTCAAGATCAAAACTTTGGATTATTCGCAAGTTCAATATAGTTCTTCAGTTTGGTAATCTTCTTTATTGCTTTCCCTATTATTGATTAGAGTAATCTCTTAGTTATTTGCAATAGTTTAAAGTATGAATTTTTACATGGAATTTGTTTTTGTTTTCTCAAGCATGAGTGAGTAGTTTTATTTATAGGATTGTGGGGATCTATGTATGCAATGAGGGATTGATAGATTAGTATAATTACCCTTTATTTCGATTGTTTCCTGTGATTGAATCGTTCATGCTAGATTTATGAATTAGGCTTGATTTGTATTTCTATTATCGCAATATTGAATCTACTTCGAGAGGAGAGATTTCGTATAGGCTTTCAATCATTAGGCATAGTGATCCTTGACCATGAGAGAGCGGCTATGTGATCTTTGAGGGAGGTAATGTTCGAGAGAAATTACATGTGCCCTAGATCAATTGACTTATTGGGTGGTTATTATTCATCTCTGATTTCCCAAATTGTATGCATAGTGATCCATAGTCCTAGTTCTTTATTAATTGATTCTTATCTTTGTATTTAGTTCTGTCATTTGCTTAGTTTAGTCACACACCCATTTTCATCTGACTTAGTTAGTATAATATTAGAATTCAGATATTATAGTATAACTTTCTCCCTGTGGATTAGGTTATTTTTGATAGGGTGATACGACTTTAGCTTGTCAGGCAATAATCAATTTGTGAACTTGCAGGTATATGTTTATTTTATATCTTCTAAGATTATGATATTATGCTTCTAAAACACTTAATTAATGACATTGTGTTCTCCTTGGATGTTAAAAGTCAAGTTCCATGTCGTTTGGCATTAGCGGATGTCTCGGGGCCGATCATTGTAGCTCAGGGTACCGTTCATCCACAACTGGGGTCATCATCACATCCTACGGCCGTGAAAGTGAGTATTAATAATTTCTTTCCGGACTACGCAGATGCTCCAATTCCACTACCTACTCCATACATCGTGAAACTCAGTCAAGCTAAGGGTTCATTCATGGAATGGCCGAAAGATTTAGTATTCATAGTCTCAGATAATCAGGTAACTTATGTTTAATATCTTGATTTATATACTACGTAAGCTTGATTGATATATGAAATAATCTAGGAAAAATTGATTTAATCAGTCCCAACTATGGGCGTTGTGACAAAAACAGTCCCAACTATCGTTTTTTTATTGTTCAGTCCCAACTTTAAAGGGTGTTTTACAATAGTAATCCCAGCAGGTTAAAAACATGCTGTAACAGGTAATTTGCCATATTTCCTTTTTCTTCTATCTTCTTCCTCCCTCCTTCCTTCACTACTCCCTCATCTCCTTTGCCACCCAATCCCCTCCCCTTCCACCCACTACCCCCTCCCCAGCCACCCATCCCCCTGACCCCGAAACCCCTCCCCTTCCCCACCTCCCCTTTCCCCTGCCCCCGAAACCCTCCCCCGCCACCCCGAAAGCCAAGTTTTACAGATGCTCCTTCTTATTATAACCTTCTCACAAGAAAACCATGTACATATGCTCCTTCTTTCCACCTAGCAGATCTCCCACAAGCAATAACCATAATAACATCAGTCATTTGTCTAGATAAACTACCTACTTTCAGAAGGTTCTCGTTCAATGTCTCTCATTTGGACTGATATTCAGTAACTGAGTTCTCCATACTAGCATAATTGTCCAAAAGCTCCGGTTTGACCTACAAGATGACACAATGACATTGATATCATTAGTACAATATCAAAACTTTAAGCCCATATTCAACAGTTACAATAAAAAGAACAATATCCCTTTTATAATTTTATTAAACACGCATTTCTCATACTTCCGTGAAAAACTTAGGAAACAATATTATCTAGAATTTACATACACCAAAACTTGAAAAATAAAGAGCATGTTCTAATTCAAACTATCATCAACGTTCTTTTTGTCCATGTTGTATATATAGAATCACAAATGTTAGTATATGAAAATCACGGAGAAAGTAGTATACAAAAATAAAGGGGGAAAAAATGTACCATTTGACGATATTGGTAAGTGCAAAGAAGATGATAGGAGGGGGGTGAGGAGAAGATTGTGGCAACGACGACGACGACAGAGGATCCTCGTAAATAACAAGGCGGCCAGGGGAATCAGGCCTTGGTTTCTTCGGAGGTGGTGTTCTCATCGTTTTCTCTCTCTCCTCTCTTACTTTTGTTGCTGTGATATTGTAGTGCTTTTAGGGTTTAAACTCAGAGTATTTTAGCATATTGCAAATTGCAAAATTGGAGAATTGTTCTTCTTTGGAGTATTGAAGAAATGAGCAAAAAACTTGAAGTTGATTTTTCCGGTGGGTGGAAGAGAGGGGGAAGAGGAGGGATGGCAGGGGAAGAGGAGGAAGGAGGGAGGAGAGAGAAAGACTAAAGCAAGAGGCAGTAGAAACAGGTAAAAAAAAAAAGTATAAAGGAAAACAAGAGTTTTTTTACTGGTTTAGCAAGTCACCGGTCCACTCGGACCACCAGTGCAAAAGGGGGATCAAAGTTGGGACTGAACAATAAAAAACGATAGTTGGGACTGTTTTTTATCAGGACGCCCATAGTTGGGACTGATTAAATCAATTTTTCCAATAATCTATATACATATATAGTAGGAAAAATTGACAAGACCAGGCCCAACTATAGCCACCTTTGCATAATAGATCCCAACTTTCGATTATTCCACACCAGTCCCAACTTTAAGGGGTCTTTTACAAAAATGGTTGAAGTGGAAGGGTGACCCGCTTAGCCTTGTAAAAAAAAATTAAACCCCTCTCCTTCCTCCTTTTCCAGTCTTTATCTCTCCTCCAACCAACCAACCAGCCACCCACACCACCACCTCCAAACCTGCCAGCCACCATCATCCCCTTCCCCCTTAACTGCCGGCGCCGGACCAGCCTCTCCGCTGGCGCCAAGACTTCCTCCCCTGTCACCGACCGTAACCCAGGTTACGCTTTTTCGGTCTTTCTCTCTCCTCCAACCAGCCAACCAGCCACCCACACCACCACTTCCAAACCTGCCAGCCACCATCACCCCCTTCCCCCTTCACTGCCGGCGCCGGACCACCCTCTCCGCCGGCGCCAAGGCTTCCTCCCCTGCCGCCGACCGTAACCCAGGATCCACGCACGAACCCTCCCCGACCCTCTTTCCCCCACCTCGACCAGCCGCCTCACCTCCCTCACTTTCTCCTCTTGAAAAATCGAACCCACCACCCACACCATTTCTGACCCCCAACCTCCAGCCCTCCAATTTCCAGCACCCACCTATCCCCTCCGATTTTCACCACCCATCCACCCCCTCCGACCCTAAATTGCAACCGGTTCTTCGCCATTGAATATTAGATTGGAACTCCATGGAAGAAGATGAGAGAGGGGAGGAAATCGGAGGGCTGGAGGGTGGTGGAAATTGGGGTGGTGGAGGTTGGGGAAATCGGGATAAGGGAAATGGTCGGGTGGGGCTAGGTCGCTGCGGTGCTGAGTTTGGGTCGACGACGGGGAAGGGGGTTCGATTGCCGGCGAGGAAGGGGGAGATGGAGAGGGTGAGGTGGAGGTGGTGGCAGTGCAGGGGAGAGGGTGGCAGAGGTGGCAAGGGTGGTGGTTTCAAAGGTTAACCTGTTGTAGCAGGTTAGGTGACCTGCTAGGACCATTAATGTAAAGCACCCCCTAAAGTTGGGACTGGTGTGGAATAATCGAAAGTTGGGATCTATTATGGAAGGGTGGCCATAGTTGGGCCTGCTCTTGTCAATTTTTCCTAGATAGTATGAATTAAAAAGAAGTCGAATTGAATTAGGAACGTTTGCCAGAGGGAGGTGCGATGAAGAAGAAGAAAAAAAAATTAGTTGGTAATGATCTTTGCACCGATGAGTCTGCACATAGGTACTTAGATCCTTTTATTGACTTATAGCTGGAGGAGATGGATGATATTGTCAAGGATATGCACCGATTATTTTGCAACCGACCCTCAAATGAGCCTTTTAATATGCAAGTTATGAAGGGTACCGTCTTCAACTATGATAGTGATCAGATGATCATTCTCTCGCGACAAGATGTTTTTAAATTTCTCACGGGAGCATGGCTTAATGTATCCATTTTGCAAATATTTATGATGTGAGAATTCTCAAACTCTAAACTAATTAATATTGATATTTATTTTTATTATTTCTCTTAAGTATAAGTATTTGGAGTGTAGGTATTTCGGAAGAGGAGTCTGAACCAGAGGGTACTATTGGTTTCATGTGTCCAAGTATGATTTCGGCGACCATGATACGCAATGAACCAGGTGCCATGATCAACTACATGGCAAGTACAATGAAAGCGAATCAAAATATGCGTTTCATCTTAGGTCCATATATTCAAAAGTATGTTATTGTTTTATCTATATGAACTTGTGGTTATATGAACATCACATTTTGTTTCATGCCTTAGGCAACATTAGATTCTTCTTGTCATTTGTCTATCTAAGAAAGCAATATATATATTTGATTCGCTACAGAGAGAAAGAAAATTAGCTATCAAGATGCCGCTGAATACGTAAGTTCATAGTTGTTATACATGTTAATTAATTTACATGTATTTTATGATATTTTAAATAATTTACAAATGTTTATAGTAATTAATTGTTACAAAATTTCTATACTTAGTGCATATACAAGTTTCACGCGCCTTGAAGGATCCAATAAAGGAACTAAATTGTCTTGGATAACGATCCCGGTAAACTCTTATGTTTTTTATTTCGTACACATTTTATAATTCTATTTAGGATTTTATTTCCGATTCTAATATATATCTTAAATTTGGTGTAGTGTGCTCAACAATCGGGAGGAGCGGAATGCGGCTATTTCGTGATGAAAAACATGCTTGAAATCGTCCGCATGCACTATGATTCAGATAATTTACAGGAGGTATATGTATGTCGTAAATTCGTTATATATACTTATAGAAATTTCAAGTATATTAACTAATTTAATATATTTCAAGGATTTTCCACCAAGTCCTCAGCCATACTCCGCAACTGAAATCAACGAACTTAGAGAACTTTTTGCAAAATACTTTATAGAGGTCGTCAAAGCTGCAAACTAACTAGTTAGTATAAGTATTTTTAGGTTGAACAATATATTGAACCTTGTTGGTTGGCTGATTGCAATATTGGTTGCTTTGAGATGTACTGGAACACGTTTTGGTTATATATGCAAAATTCTCCCAACGATTTCTTGGGTTGGCCAAATTATAAAGGAGACTCTGCCGAATTTTCTGCTCATAATTATTAATATAATGTTCGTTTAGTTTTGAAGTTTAAGGTTTTGTATATGAAAAAAAAAAACAAAAAAGAGAAGAAAAAAACCCAACAATCGTCATTTGCGTCGCATGCTGGTCAATGTGCGACGCAAATGGCCTACTATCTGCATCGCACATTGAGCATCATGCGACGTAGATGATAGTTGGGCTGCTCACACTGTGGATGCAGGACACCACCATCTGCGTCGCATGCTGCTCAATGTGCGACACGAATAGTAGGCCATTTGCGTCGCACATTGACCAGCATGCGACGCAAATGGTGGTGTCCTGCATACACAACAGGTAGCAGCTCAACAGTTATTTACGTCGCGTGGTAGTCTGGGTCCGACGCAAATAGTGAGCAATCTGCGTCAAGTGCTTGTCAGACGCAGATCATGTATCTTGATTTGCGTCGAGAGTTGTGCCGTCAGACCCATCTCCGACGCAAATGAACGCCTCGCATCCGACGCAAATCGTCAATTATGTACTAGTGCTTTAAGGTCCAACACGCAGATGTTGAGTGTCCATTCCCTTGGTGGTACTTGCAGTAGGCATTAGGATCCCACCTCTTGGATCTATTCTCAGGAGCAGGGTCTGGAGTAGGGCCGAGAGGCTGAAGCGCTCCTTGTGCATGAAGCCTAGTGAAGGCTTCTTCTAGGGACATGCCTAAAGGTGTGAATGTTCATTGAGGCTTTTGATAACCTCTCTTTTCAGTAGCTAGGGCATTGACCTTGTTGCTTTCGGAGCTAGAAGGGTTATTGTTACTCTTCTTGAAAGAGTTGTTGTTGTTGGAACCCTTCTTCTTGTTGGCCTGTATCTCTTCTTTAATCAGCAGGCCTACCTTATTATAGGCGTGTTTTTATTTCGCCTACGCGGGATGAGAGCGTACTTGTATTTGACTACCCCACTGTAAAGGTTTTATTGAAAATTGTTTTGTATTGAAAGAAGTCGCCAATAATTCTTTTTAGGAAGAATCATAAACCTAATTGGATATGGGAAAACCGTAGGGACAAATTATCCAATGTAGATTTCCCCGTCCTGACTCCATAGATGGTCAAAATGAACCACAGATTGAATTCGGGGGTGAGGGTACTAATATAGTTATAATGAACCACATTCGCCCAAAGTTGGCCTCTACTAAATATCGACTCATTATAGATTTTATGCCAAAGAATATCGGTTATTTCACCTGGTACCCTCCATGTTTTCAAAATTCACCAGGTACCCCTCAGTTTCGAACTTATACACTCAGATACCCTTAATGACTAACGGCGTTAACCGTCGTTAGTCATTAACCCTTATTTCCTGTTTTAAACCCTAATTAACCCCCTAATGCTAACCCTAATCCTAACCCCTACCTCTAACCCTAACCCTAACCCCTAACCCTAACCATAAACCACAACCCCACCACCCACTCCCCCACCCACCCACAACCCCGGCCCACTACCCCACCCCCCGCCCTCCCCACACCCGCACAGCCCCCCACCCCCGTAGCCCTCCCACACCCCCGCTGCCCCCTCCCCCACCTAGTTCGGTTCAGCGAGCCCCTAACCCGTCCTTCACCATCGCGCCCTCCCCCCACCCCTGCGCCCCGGGCAGCACCACCCCCTTCCATTTTCGCACTCCCCCCCGCACCGATCGCGCCGCCCACAACCCTTGTATTTTCTTCTTCCCTATGTTTTTTCGCAATCTATGTACTTTGTGTTTCGCGGAAATTGGAGGAGGGTGGTGCTACGGAGGTGGGGGGAGGGGTGCGAAAATAGAAGGGTGGTGCCGTGGGGGCGCGGGGGGTGGGAAGGGTCGGGGCCGCGATGGTGAGGGAGGGGGGGGGGACCGCCGAATTGAACTAGGTAGGGGGAGGGGCGCGAGGGTGGGGGAGGGGAGGCCGCCGGGGGGGGAGGGCGGGGGTGGGGGAGTGGGCGTGTGGTGGGAAGGTGGGGGATTGGGTGGTGGGTTAGGGTTAGGATTAGGGTTTGGGGTAAGGGTTAGAGGTAGGGGTTAGGATTAGGGGTAGCATTAGGGGGTAGCATTAGGGTTTAAAATAGGAAATTAAGGTTAATGACTAACGGCGGTTAACGCCGTTAGTCATTAATGGTATCTGAGTGTATTAGTTCGAAACTGAGGGGTACCTGGCGAATTTTGAAAACATGGAGGGTACCAGGTGAATTTTTTAAAAATTCGGGGGTATCCGGTGAAAAATCGTAAAAATATTGAGTCTAAATTGGTTCTGGAAACTCATTAAAGACTATTTTTAGTGACATGTTATTAGGCAATCAAATTATAGGGAACCTAGCAGGTTGTCCAAATTAATATGATTAATATTAGAACAGTTATTTAGGTCTTGTTTAGCAAAAATAACATGTAGGCGATAAAAGCAGTATTGCAGGACAATCATATAATAGGCATATAATGATCATGCAGGCATGATAATAATGTATAAAAAGAAAATAAAAAAGAAAGAAGGAGGTTTAGAATATACAGTAGAGCGATTTTATATTAAAGATCTACATCATGAAATAAGTGGTTAGTAACTTCAATATAAAAAATAGAATTTACTCAAGGAACCTCAGGTTTATACCTATGCGGCTTAGATAGAAGAGCGCAACGACCTTTAGGTGGAGCAATCGTGGAACCAGAAACGTAGTATGATCAGGAATTGGTTGAAAGTATTGAAAGTATTTGAGTGTTTGAGTATTTGGGAATTCGAAGTGTATTGTAAAGGTATTCGTAAGCTTTTGTATTCATGATATAATAATATCCACAACCGTCCGTAATTCAGGAAATTATGGATATTTATTGGAAAAAGAAGACATGTGCTCCACGCAAGCCTACGTGGCAAGCGCAGTGCCACGTGTCAAGCGCACATTGGTGTGCCTGACGCAGCCAGCCCAATCAGGTTTAGGCACGTGTAAACGCATTTTGAAAAGATAGAAAAGAAAGTTGCGTCTTACACCAGACTTGCGTCAGATGCAGGACTCTGTGTGAGTCACAAAATCTACGTGTCTGGCGCTCATTGGCGCGCCTGACGCGATATGGGAATGTGTTGGACGCACGTGGCGCGTTGAGCGCAACCCCCGCATCCGGCGCATATTCTGGAATATTCGAGCATATTCCATTGTGCGTCTTTCGGAGAAACTTTTTTATCCCTAAAATTCCGGAGATGGAATTTACGGATTAAAAATATGATTTACTTATCAAAGATAATAAAATATTTATGAAAAATATCTATTAAAATAATAAATATTTAATTGGGCTTTTAAAATGGACTTAAAACATTTTATGGCCTTAAAATACAATTAATCATCATGGACAATTAACTAGGCTAGAGAATATCATTTCAAAACACATTTTGGATTGATTCTTTAAATTGCTCTTCCAATGGGTCGCGCCAACTAATGCCGCGGTACGTTTTATCATTGGATCGTTAAATGGGGAGACACGATTATGTGTCTACAAAAGCCCCCACTTTGACTAAGGTTCAGGAAACCGATAGTCAAAGTATACGGTGTCGGGACGGAGAACGGTTCTAAACGCTCTGTAGTTTAGAACTGGTCTATATACGTTGGTCTCTGCAAAACAAAGTTAGTATGCAGGACAATAACTACAATCAATCTGATTACTTGCAGAAGAATATGTCAGCAGATAGATACAAACAACTCTTAAACAAAGCACATAATGATGCAAAAATGCAAACTTAGACTCACTAAGGATGCATGAGACGCTATGCAAGGATTAAGGTTATGCAAAGCTAAGGGACGACACGTCATGCAAGGTTAGGGTTATGCAAGATTAGAATGTATGAAATGAAAGGTCAGGATTTTGCAAGGCTAGAAGATGTATGAAATGCAATGCAAGGTCAGGGTTTTGCAAGGCTAGAAGATCTGAATATGATAGCATGATTAGAAATAGATATAATGATTTTCGAAAATCGTTTTTGACAAATAATTGGGGTCCATAAACGAGGTCCGCATATTACAAATTTTCGGGAATTTGCCTTGAATCGGAGGTACTACCACACATAGTAAGCCCCCACTTTGGGTGAGCTTGCCTGAATTAGGCACCTTGAGCCTTGATTGAAATGTACTTGATCTGATATTGAAATGTAGTTGATCCGTTATTGAATCGCTGAAAGTTATCATTGGGGATTCTTCTTTGGGAAGTGATACAGGCAAAGTCAAATATCGCTAGAAACCATGGAATTGTCGGAGAGTCCTTCGGGGAAAAGGAGAGTTTGGATTAAAAATAAAAAGGTTTAAATTTGTGACTCATACGAATGTAGGTGGGAAAAGGCTTTAATGAGGCTAGGTTCAGACTCGAGTCTATGTCGGGATCTAGAAAGAATATGCTCCTGAACTCTAGAAAATCAAATCATTAGAGCATGACTAATTTTTTATTTTATTGAAGCGGTCGGACTTCGAGATGAGGATTCCTATGTATCCTTGCATAATCAGACCATTCGTAGTTCCCGATCTGACTTTATATATATATATATATATATATATATATTTTTGTGCCATAACTTTTTCCTAGGCGGCCCTTTCGGGTTTTCAACCTAGCGGGCTTGGACATACCTTGAAAAAGGAGTTATAGAAGGCTTGAGGTTTTGATGAAAGTTTGATTGGATGACCTAAGGTGGGGGTCATTGATATAGGTTTGAAGGATTTTAGATTATATGGCTAAGGTTTATTGGATTGAAGGATTTGAATGAGGGGTTGATAAATCCTATTTATATATAGTTTTAAGGTGCATTTAGGTTGCATTTTAGAGCATTTAGATTCATATTTAGGTTCATTATTGCATCATATTCTTAAGTTATGTTATTCTACTCCTATTCGGTATGTTTTCTTGTTTTTGATGAATTTCAGGTAATGAGAATGTATTTGGAGTATATTTAGCTGAGCTTGAGGATTAGGAGCACTTGGAAATAAGCTACGATGCATAAGGATAGTATGGATACGTCTTAGTACGAGTTTGAGCGAAAACGAAGCGGAAGATCATTAGAAGAAATGTGAAAAAGGAGTCATGTATACTCTTCTGATCATAACTTTTGATTTGCTTCTTAGACTCAAGAAATTCCAGTTGGGTTGGAAACTAGACTTGAAGGGCTTTCCAACGATAGGTCACATGCCCCAAATGGACTTCTGGTTCGAGAGATACAGCCTTCGCAAGTTGACGCAAAATCGCAGTTTTTCCGCCCGGTCGACCGGGCGAAATGAAATTTTCACAGGATGCAAGGCATGTTAGCCCGGTCATCCAGGCGAGAAAGGAGCCAAAATCGCTTGCGCGCCCGACCGGACGGGTCGCCCGGTTGACCGGGCGGATTTGCTGTTCTGTCGTAGTTCCTCAATCACCGTCGCCCGACCGGGCGGAATTCGCCCGGTCAACCGGGCGGTTTCTCGAGACGGGTTTATTTGCCTTTTTCTTAGCCGGTTTTGTAAAAACTATAAATAGGTCTTCTCTCTCTCCCCAAAGGATATCACCTCTTTTTTTATCACGTTATATTTTGTATTCTTAGGTTTAGCTTTAGTTTCCTTCTTCCTTTTCTCTCTAGTTTTTCATGGCAAATCCTAGTTTCGCTTTTCTTCATTAATTCATGAGTTTATAATTTTCATCTCTTTTCTTTCATTGATTTCTTTGATCATGCTTTTCTTTGTAGATTTAAATTTCTTTATTTATTTCGTGATTGAGTAGTTTATATTCTAGGGTTTGGGAATCCATGTTTATATGCTATAATTCTTGATGGATGTTTATTGATGGTTTCATCAGTCATTGTTATTTCTAATTGATTAGTGTTTATATTATTAATCTTGCAATCTGATCAATTGTCTGATTAAATATTGCTAATATTGAGTCACAGATCGAGAGATAGTACTCTTTAGAGGCTTACCTACAATTAGCAAATCTGATTATGTAGAGCGACCGTACTAGCATATGTTGATTTGAGAGCGTTAAGGCCCGACCGTAGGATTAACATGTGCTCTAGATATCTGATTAATTGAATCATTGATGATATTTTGATAGATTATAGTTATGAACATGGTGAACCATTGCCCTAGATCCTTTTAGCTTGATTTTCGTAGTTTGATTAGTTTAGAACTTTAATTCATTATTCCTAATCTTGTTTAGTTTCTCCATGCATTAGAAGCTAGATTAAAACAACCATCTCTCTGTGGATTCGACCCTACTTACCCTACTACATTGTTAGAAGGTTTTGCAGGAATTATTTTTGACAGGTGTACGACAGCCTATCAAATTTTGGCGCCGTTGCCGGGGAGACGGTATAGTTTTATTTAGTTTTTATTATTTGGTGAGACTAAACTGTATATACATATAATTTTTTTTTTCCCCTTTTGTGAATATTTTTTTTATTTTTTTTTGATAACTTTTATGTATCATGGAGTCATGCTATTTTGATGATGGGGATAATTCTTTTGCTAGGCAACATAGTAATAATTCTTGGGATTCTCATGTTTACAGTTTTGATGCATCATATCAAAATCCTCCCAATTTTTGCATGTGTTCTCCTGAAGTACCTCATATGTTTTGTGAACCCCATGTACATGCTAGTAATTCTAGAGCAATTTTTTCTTTTCCTCAGTATGAGAATGAAGCGTTTTGGAAATACTATCATAGGCTTGGTGATTATATTGGTCCTAATCATGGAATTGAACTATGGGATATGTGCCTAGTGATTTATGAGGGGTTAAATGAAGAAACTAAGATGGTGGTAGAATCTATGTCTAATGGGGAATTTCTATTCCGATCACCTGATTATTGTTGGGATTTAATTGTGTGGTTGGCTAGGGATACTTATGAGTGGGAGATGTCTTCATCTGCTCTTTCACCCCAAACTTACATGACACTAACCCCTTATTGTTCAAATTGTCAGTCTACTTCACATGATTTTTCTTCGTGTGATGTGACTTTAGTTTATGGTTTTAACCCCTCTTCCCAATATGAATGTCAATCTGCTCAAAATTCTATCCCCAAACCGTTTATTTATGATGATGAGGAGGGTTGGATAATAAATGAGAGCTATTGGGATGATGAAAAGATTGAGAGGGAGACTATTATGATGGATGTTTTGCAAGAGCAAGAAACCATGGTTGAAGTTTCCTCTTTGGAGGTAAGTCAAGTTGAGATTGAGGTGATTTATGAGTCTTTATCGGTACCACCTATTGTTTTTGAGTCTCATGTTCCTTTCTCTCAAAAACTTGACCTTATTCCTTCTTCTCCTATATTATATCCTCCATCGTTCCTTCTTTCTCCCCTTTTGAATGGCTCTCATGATAATGTAAATGATGTACAGTTAGTTTTTTTTTCCTTCTTTTGCGTCATGTAAAAAGACTAACATTTTTTCTTTTTCTTCTTCTTGTAAATATAATTTTTCCTTTGATTTTTCTTTTTGTAGTTTTAGTAATTTTTTAGTACTAATTTTTTTCATTTTTCCTTTCCACTCTTATATAATATGCTTTGAGATGTTTGCAGGAACATATGATAAGCTTCTTAGAGCATTGAATTATTATGAGTGATGTACTAGTCTTAAACGGTCATGCAAGACCTTAAATCAGCGCTTATCGGGAGGCAACCCGGCTTTGTTCATATTTTTTATTTTATTTTATTTTTTTATTTTTTTATTTTTATTTTTTTGGTTTGACTAACTTTGCTAATGTGTGATGAAGTCTTTTCCTAGGTGCAAGCATAGCCAATTTTTTTTGGCTAAGTTCACTGCCTCATTACAACTATCGATTGTGGTGGAGGTGTCGATGCTTTTTGACACTCCCTTTGATTACCCACCCCTTTTGTAAGTTGTACCTCTCCCTCATTTAATTCCTCTTTGTTCACATTGAGGACAATGTGTCATTTAGCTTGGGGGAGGATGTTTGTCATCATTACTTGGCGCGTGGTAGTTGCATTTAGAGTAGTTTTTTTATTGCTTTCATAGGTTGTTGCACGGTTTGTACTGCTCATTAGGAGTGGGAGTTTACGTGTGACCAAAAATATTGTACTGCTTTCTTAGTTGCATTAGCATATTTCATTTCATATTAGACTTCATCTCATTTTATTAGTTGCATCTATAGGACTATTGCTGGCACTCTTTGAGAACCTTGATGATATTTTACTAAATTTCCTAAGCGTCATTCAACTTGAGCATGATACTTTATAGCACGATTGTTTCACAATTGATTGTTTGTGGTAAGATTGGTTGATCTCTCTCTGGTTCGATTTAACTTTATTGTGCAGACACCTTAAACTAAGTGAGCTTTTGTGCCTATAAACTGACGTATCTGTGTCAGTTATGTTCTTTCATGTGTGATTAGTTCCTTAGTTGTCGCATTGATCTTGATTTTGACTTGGTACTCTTTGATATTTGATAGTGCATACATTTTGATATGATTGAGGCATTCTATTTCATGATCTTAGCTCCAGAGTTATTCTTGTTTTTATATTATCCTTCCTCTAGCACCGCTGAGCCTTTTTGACTATGTTTGATTGCTACCTACATTACAAGCCATTGGCCTCATTTGATATTTGTCCTAAGCCTAGCTTGGGGGAGCGAGTATTAGTTTTGGTTTGGTTTGTATTGAATTATAATGCTCTATTTGTGGTTTAGAAGGATGGAAAAGTATGTTTAGTGAGCTTTGAAATTGAATTGAAAGTTTGAAAAAAATAAAAATAAATAAAAAGTGAAAAATGAAATGAAAAAGAAGTGAAAAAAAGTTGTGAATAAAGTGAAATAAAAAGGGTTATGATTGAATTTCTTGAGTGAATAAGGCTGTTGATTTTATTTGGAGATTGTTGGTTGTTGCGCGGAGTTGTTGTGACCTTTCTTGGTCATGTTTTCAGTTATATGATGCTCCCCCTTCTTGGTTTTTCCACCACAATTCCCAAATTATTCCATACCTTTAATCTCAGCCCCATTACAACCCTTAAAAGTCCTCTTGATCATTGTGTATTGTATTGTTGAGTATTAAGTGAGTCAAAAAGTCAAAGTTAAAGAGTATTTGCTTCATCTAAGTCGACTTAATTAGGTTGAGTGTCATCATTTATGCCTTAAACACATGAGAGATTTGAGTGCACATAACTATAGTGAGGTCTGTCAGGTTTTGTTAGATCCAGCTTGGAAGAGATGGTATGTGGTATGATTGGAGAGTCGATTGCGATACATGACATGCTATGCGGCTTTGTTCGAGATTCTTTCGATGCTTGGTTTGTGTAGTGATTATATCTCTTGTGTTTTCAGTTGAGTGTTTAGCCCTGTTTTAGTCCTATATTGTAGGTTGTCTTACTTTTCCCATGTCTATGTCTTATTGCTTGGGGACAAGCAATGGTTTAGCTTGGGGGAGTTTGATAAATCCTATTTATATATAGTTTTAAGGTGCATTTAGGTTGCATTTTAGAGCATTTAGATTCATATTTAGGTTCATTATTGCATCATATTCTTAAGTTATGTTATTCTACTCCTATTCGGTATGTTTTCTTGTTTTTGATGAATTTCAGGTAATGAGAACGTATTTGGAGTATATTTAGCTGAGCTTGAGGATTAGGAGCACTTGGAAATAAGATACGATGCATAAGGATAGTATGGATACGTCTTAGTACGAGTTTGAGCAAAAACGAAGCGGAAAATCATTAGAAGAAATGTGAAAAAGGAGTCATATATACTCTTCTGATCATAACTTTTATTTTGCTTCTTAGAATCAAGAAATTCCAGTTGGGTTGGAAACTAAACTTGAAGGGCTTTCCAACGATAGGTCACACGCCCCAAATGGACTTCTGGTTCGAGAGATACAGCCTTCGCAAGTTGACGCAAAATCGCAGTTTTTCCGCCCGACCGGCCGAAATGAAATTTTCACAGGATGCAAGGCATGTTAGCCCGGTCAACCAGGCGAGAAAGGAGCCAAAATCGCTTGCGCGCCCGACCGGACGGGCTCGCCCGGTTGACCGGGCGGATTTGCTGTGCTGTCGTAGTTCCTCAATCACCGTCGCCCGGTCAACCGGGCGGTTTCTCGAGACGGGTTTATTTGCCTTTTTTTTTAGCCGGTTTTGTAAAAACTATAAATAGGTCTTCTCTCTCTCCCCAAAGGATATCACCTCTTTTTTTATCACGTTATATTTTGTATTCTTAGGTTTAGCTTTAGTTTCCTTCTTCCTTTTCTCTCTAGTTTTTCATGGAAAATCCTAGTTTCGCTTTTCTTCATTAATTCATGAGTTTATAATTTTCATCTCTTTTCTTTCATTGATTTCTTTGATCATGCTTTTCTTTGTAGATTTAAATTTCTTTATTTATTTCGTGATTGAGTAGTTTATATTCTAGGGTTTGGGAATCCATGTTTATATGCTATAATTCTTGATGGATGTTTATTGATGGTTTCATTAGTCATTGTTATTTCTAATTGATTAGTGTTTATATTATTAATCTTGCAATCTGATCAATTGTCTGATTAAATATTGCTAATATTGAGTCACAGATCGAGTGATAGTACTCTTTAGAGGCTTACCTACAATTAGCAAATCTGATTATGTAGAGCGACCGTACTAGCATATGTTGATTTGAGAGCGTTAAGGCCCGACCGTAGGATTCACATGTGCTCTAGATATCTGATTAATTGAATCATTGATGATATTTTGATAGATTATAGTTATGAACATGGTGAACCATTGCCCTAGATCCTTTTAGCTTGATTTTCGTAGTTTGATTAGTTTAGAACTTTAATTCATTATTCCTGATCTTGTTTAGTTTCTCCATGCATTAGAAGCTAGATTAAAACAACCATCTCTCTGTGGATTTGACCCTACTTACCCTACTACATTGTTAGAAGGTTTTGCAGGAATTATTTTTGACAGGTGTACGACAGCCTATCTGGGGTAGAACTTGTGTGCAAACCCAATAGCTTGACTTTTTATTTCTTTGCCTTTGGCTCTTTTTTTTTCATTTTTTCATCTGTGTCTTGTGCGTTTCTTTTGCTTTTGTTTTTTTCACACTTTGAATTTCTTTCACTTTTTTTATTTGTGCCTCGCATTGATCTTTTTTATGTAGTAAGGCTTGCACATCCGTTTGGTTTAGGGTTTTGGAAGGCTTGAATGCTATTTGTGGAGCTTTGATGTTGAAGAGATTGTTCGGCTAAGTATCATGGAGATGATGGTTTAAAGGATTTTCGTTTTTACTTAGTTGTATGAGGATGGCTTATGAAAGGTAATGGAAGGGAGAGGGGAATAACTCCTGATCCAAAGTATGTCCATTTTTTTTATTTTTCTCTTTTTTCTTTTATTTTTCTTTTTTTCAGATCTCTTTTTTATTAGTATTATTAATCAAGTTCGTTAGGTGATTTAAGTTTCATCATTGAATTAGAAGCATAAATAAAAGTATGGAAGGCTAATGAAAATGAAAATGAAATAAAAATGAAATTCTTTTATTAATTAGAAATAAATGGAACAAGGCTTATTAGAAATAAATTCCCAAATGACATAGACTCGACTGGAAAGGAAATGGAAAAGCTAGGGGAGGGACTCTTCTACTCAACCTAGAAAACTAGCATTGAATGACTATCCCCCGACATTATTTAGGCGCTTCCCAAAGGGTTGCCGCTATTGCTGACTTTTACTGTAGGTGGAATTGGCAATCTACCGTCTTCAACCATATCTTGCAGGTGATTCTTTAAGGTCCACCACGCAGATGTTGGGTGTCCATTCCCTTGGTGGTACTTGCATTAGGCATTAGAATCCCACCTCTTGGATCTATTTTCGGGAGCAGGATCTGGAGTAAGGCTAATAGGCTAAAGTGCTCCCTTTGCATGAAGTCTAGTGAAGGCTTCTTCTAGGGACATGCCTAAAGGTGCGAATGTTCTTTGAGGCTTTTGATAACCTCTCTTTTCAGCAGCTATGACATTGACCTTATTGCTTTTGGAGCTAGAAGAGCTATTGTTACTCTTCTTGAAAGAGTTGTTGTTGTTGTTGGAACCCTTAATTTTTGTTGGCTTGTATCTCCTCCTCAAGTAGCAGGCCTACCTTATGGAGCTTCGTGAAAGACTTTATGGGTTGGAATTTAATATGATCCCCATACTTCGGCTGCAGGTTACGGATCACCAGTCGGACTTGATTCTCCTGAGATGGTCTGTTAATCATTTGTGCAGCTTTGTCCCTCCATCTATTAAGGAAGGTAACGAAGTCTTCGTTGGAATTTTGTTTAGTTAACTCCAACCCACGAAAGCCAATGGGAAGCTGAGTACTGTATATATATTGTTTGTGGAACACTTCTCTGATGTAGTCCCAGTCACTCAACTTAGTTTTGTTCAATGATCTGAACCACTTGGATGGATGTGCATCCAAGGTTAAAGGAAAGACATAAGCAAACAGGTCATTGCTCATGCCCTTGAGAGCCATAGAGATGGAAAATGCTCTCAAGTGGTCATCTGGGTCTTCGACCCCCTTGAACTTTGGGAGGTCACCAATGTTACCTTTTTAGGGAGTTTTTCCCTAAGTTCAGGATCAATGATGTCATGGCCATAAGCCAGACTCTCGAGTGCAGGAATTGACTGAATCAATTGCTCGAGTTTTTCAAACCTCAATTCAGTGTTGGTTTTAATCGGTGGTGGAGTGTCGCCTTGCTCGTCTTCCTCAGTATGCTTCTCCCTTAGTGCCTTAATCTCTATGTGTTGTTCCTCAAGATGAGAGTTCATTAGTGTGAGTTGAGCCATACTAGCACTAATTTGTTCATTAGTGTCCCCCATTTCAGACGATGATTCAGAAGAATTGGAGGATTCGTCTGAAAAGGTTAGGATGCACTTGACGAGTTTGGGAGTAGGTCGACCTTGTATCCTCTTTGTTGGGCGTTTCCAAGTTATAATCTCACGATCCGTCCTGAACAGAAATTGAATGGACCTCGTAAATTTTAAGAAATAATGTTCTCGTAATGAGAAATGAGAACTGGAAATGGAAATGGGGAATGAAAATGGAGAATGATTTTGAAATGGAAATGGAAATGGTTATGGGTTTTGGACTAGTATAGACTTGACCATGATGGAGACATGGGCCTAACTATATGCAAATGCAGACATGAACTGGACTGGACTATGCAAGCAGACTAAACTCCACGATTGGGCTCAGGAGAGACTAGACTTTGAACTTACGGGTGAGCAAGTAGGATAGACTTTAAGGGAGGCTGGACAATAAGGGAGACTAGACTTTTAACTTAAGGCAAGAAGGCTAGGCAACTAGACTTTGATCTTACGGGTGAGCAAGCAAGCTAAAACAACTAGACTTCGGAACTTACATTAGACTAAGCAGGCTAGACTCAAAAATTGCCTATGGACTTATGGAATGCTAGACTTTGAACTCACGGGTGAGCGAGCAGGCTAGACACAACAATTGCCTATAGACTTAAGGAATGCTAGACCTTGAATTTACGGGTGAGCAAGCAGGTTAGACACAAAAATTGCCTATGGACTTAAGAAATGCTAGACGTTGAACTTGCGGGTGAGCAAGCAGGCTAGACATAACAATTGCATATAGACTTAAGGAATGCTAGACCTTAAACTTACGTATGAGCAAGCAGGCTAGACTTTAAAGGATGAACTTTTATAGTCCTAAGACTGGATTTTTATAGTCCGAAGACTGACTAGAGCTTACATGGAGATGCAAACTAGACCTAGGATATGAATTGACATATAGGTTTGACTTAGACTGGGAGATGCACATGGGCTTGACATTGGAAATGGACTAGGATTAGAATAGACTTGGAATGGACTAGGATTAGACTTTGACTGGGCTTGGCATAAAGATATAAATGGGCCACGTGACATGAACTAGACTTATATGGGCCTGAGATGAACTCTAATGCTAGCAGGCCTAATATGAATGCATGGACTCAAATTAGATGGACCTTATATGAATGCAAAATGGACTCTAATGCATATGGGCCTAGAATGAATGCAAGATGAATTAAATGGAGTTGTTTGATTGGATTGAATTGAAGGTGTTTAGAATGGGCTCAGAATTTCCGAAATTCATTTTTTGAAAGGAACCCCTTGTTTTTATCTTTTGTTAGGAAAAGATGATGGATTAATTTTGATAATATTTTTTTTTTAATGTCGTGGTATGATGATGATTGGTAAATACTTTTTTGAAAAAGGTAGAATAGAATAGGATGCAGGATTGATTTTGAAAAAATGTATGTTTTTGAAATTGCTGAATATGGTAAGGTAGGATTGATAGGGAAGATTAGGTAGAAGGAATAGCAGGGAGAAAATGGGAAGAGATAGACATGCATGATAACTCTAACTCTACAATGACCACTTTAGATTCACGTTTTTCGGGGATTTAGGCGACGAATTGGCCGATTGATGATTTTTTTTCCTTGTTTGTTAGATGCGATTTTAGGAACGACGCATAATAATGACAATTTGACAAAGTAATAACAGGCAAAAATTGCAATCACAGGCAAATGTCATATAACATGGATGCAAAAGTTCCAACCTAAAGTCTAGTTCTATGTTTGAAACTATTGATCAGGTTTAGGTTCAGTCTGAAAATGGTCCATGACTAAGAGATTGATACCGCGCTTCGTACCTCTGCTTAAAGAGGTGGCCACGTGTAAGACGCACTCCAGTCTCAAGTCAGGAACAAGAGAACAATGCCATGGTTGGGTAGGTTTGCTTATGACTAAGATCCAACACTATCGCTCATGAAGCTTTTTGGAAGGACAAAGTGCAAACCCCCCGGGGGTGACCTCACACATAGAACATGTGCTAATGAGGCAAGGTAGATTGTCCTTGTGGCGGCTGAACAATAGCCATGCACATGCAAAACTGTATATTATTCAAAGGCATAAATATAAAAAATGAATCGTATTTTTCAAGGTTCACCCACTAATTTTAAAAAATTAATTTTTTTTTAAATCAACCCCAGTGAAGTCGCCAAATTGTAGTCGTGTTTTTATTTCGCCTACGCAGGATGAGCGCGTATTTGTATTTGACTACCCCACTATAAAGGTTTTATTGAAAATTGTTTTGTATTGAAAGAAGTCACCAACAATTCTTTTTAGGAAGAATCATAAACCTAATTGGATTTGGGAAAACCATAGGGACAAATTATCCAATGTAGATTTCCTCGTCCTGACTCCATAGATGGTCAAAATGAACCAAAGATTGAGTTCGGGGGTGAGGGTACGAATATAGTCATAATGGACGACATTCGCCCAAAGTTGGCCACTACTAAATATTGATTCATTATAGATTTTATGCCAAAGAATAATCAAATAACGTTTTAAACACCCTAAAAATATTTAGTCTCAATTGGTTCAGGAAACACATTAAAGACTATTTTTAGTGACATGTTATTAGACAATCAAATTACAGGGAACCTAGCAGGTTGTCCAAATTAATCTGATTAATATTAGAACAGTTCTTTAGGTCTTGTTTAGCAAAAATAACATGTGGGCGATTAAAGCAGTAAAGCAGTACAATCATATAACAGGCATATAATGATCATGCAGGCATGATAATAATGTATGAAAAGAAAATAAAAAAGAAAGAAGGAGGTTTAGAATATACAGTAGAGCGATTTTATATTAAAGATCTACATCATGAAATAAGTGGTTAGTAAATTCAATATAAAAAATAGAATTTACTCAAGGATCCTCATGATTATACCTATGCGGCTTAGATTGAAGAGCGCAACGACCTTTAGGCGAAGCAATCGTGGAACCAGGAACGCAGTATGATCAGGAATTGGTTGAAAGTATTTGAGTGTTTGAGTATTTGGGAATTCGAAGTGTATTGTAAAGGTATTCGTAAGTTTTTGTATTCATGAAATAATAATATCAAAAGTCGTCCGTAATTCGGGAAATTACGAATATTTATAGGAAAAAGAAGACGTGCGTTCCACGCAGACCTTACGCCAGGCACAAGCCTACGTGGCAGGCGCAGTGCCACGCGTCAAGCGCACATTGGTGTGCCTGACCCAGCAAGCCCCATCAGATTGGACATAGAATGGAATAGACTGGGATTAGACTTAGACTGGACTTGACATAAAGATATAAATGGGCCAAGATTTGACATGAACTAGCCTTATATGGGCCTGAGATGGACTCTAATGCTAGCAGGCCTAATATGAATGCATGGACTCAAATTAGATGGACCTTATAAGAATGCAAAATGGACTCTAATGCATATGGGCCTAGAATGAATGCAAGATGAATCGAATGGAGTTATTTGATTGGATTGAATTGAAGGTGTTTAGAATGGGCTCAGAATTTTCGATATTCATTTTTTGAAAGGAACCCCTTGTTTTTATTGTTTGTTAGGAAAAGATGATGGATTAATTTTGAAAATATATATTTTTTGAATGTCGTGGTATGATGATGATTAGTAAATGTTTTCGAAAAAGGTAGAATAGAAAAGGGTGTAGGATTGATCTTGAAAAAATGTAAGTGTTTGAAATTGATGAATATGGAAAGGTAAGATTGACAGGGATAGCAGGGATGAAATGGCAAGTGGCACACATGCATGACACTCTAACTCTATAATGACAATTTTTTTTCTAGATGCACTTTTTAGGATAGATTCGACCTTGCATGAAAAGACTGATTTTTATTGGATTAGGTGAGATTCCTAAAATGACCATTTTTTTACACGAATGCAGACAAACGAACATAGGACCGAAAATAGGATCGATCACCACGACGAATAAATCAAGGAAAAGCATGCGATGCACAGACTGTGTGCCGCACAGCAAATGTAGGCGCGTTTTTATACGTGGTGTGAGCGCGTATTAGATTTGACTATCCCATTGTTCAGGTTTTATTGAAAATTGTTTATGAAGAAGTCGCCAACAATTCTTTAAAGCAAGAATCATAAACCTAATTGGATATGGGAAAACCGTAGGGACAAATTATCCAATGTAGATTTCTTCGTCCTAACTCCATAGATGGTCAAAATGAACCAAAGATTGAGTTCGGGGGTGAGGGTACAAATATGCTCAGGAACCACATTCGCCTAGAGTTGGCCTTTACTAAATATCGATTCATTACATATTTTATGCCAAAGAATAATCAAATAATGTTTTATACACCCTAAAAATATTTAGTCTAAATTGGCTCATGAAACACATAAAAAGACTATTTTTAGTGACATGTTATTAGACAATCAATATTACAGGGAACCTAGCAGGTTGTTCAAATTAATCTGATTAATATCAGAATATTTATTTAGGTCTTTGATTAGCAAAAATAACATGTGGGTGATAAAAGCATTAAAGCAGGACAATCATATAATATGCATAGAATGATCAAGCAAGCATATAACAATATATGAAAAGAAATAAAAAGAAGGAAAAAAGGTTTAGAATATACATAAGAGCAATTTTATATCAAAGATCTACATCAGGAAAAAAAACTGTTAGTAACTTCAATATAAAAATAATTTATTTAAGGACCCTGAGGATTATACCATGGCTTGGGTCTGAGAGATTGACAACCTTTGGGACGAGCAATTGTGAAGCCTGAAAATCTGAATGTATGAAAGTATGTAGATTGAATGTATTTTGTGTTTGAAAGTATGAATTTTTTAGTTCGTAAAGTATTCATCGAGTGTTATGTGAAAAATTCGTTCTGAAATATGTACGGAAATCAGGCCATTTATAGAGAAAACGACAATGTGCCTCACACGCCAACTGCGCCTGCGCGGTTGACGTGTCAAGCGCATGACGCGCCATGACCAGTAAAAAGCGTACACGTGGTACGCGCTTTTGAAAAAGATAAGCAAGAAAATCTGCGTCTCAAGGAGAGAACTGCGCTTGACGCAGGACTCTACATGAAATAGAAGTATATGTGGCAGCTCTGGTGCACTTGGCACAGGATGTGCACTAGGCGCGGCTTACGTGGAAGCCCACGTGTCTAAACACGTGCCCTCGGTGCAGGTCTTGCGCTCGGCGCAAATAGCTGCGCTCAGCGTAGAGCTTGTTTTAATTGACAAGTTTTGATAGTTTTTTGATAAAAACGGGTTGTAAAATATTTTTTTTTATCTTTTAACTACAGATATCTGATTTTACGGGATAAAATCTAATTTTAACTTATAAAAAATATATTTTGAAAATATTTATATATTAAAATAAATCAATTAATTATCAATTAATTGGGCTTTTCAAAGAATTGACCTCAAATACAATTAATTATTATGAATAATTAATTGGGCTTTAAAATAGGACTTTAACACTTTTCGAAATGGTTTTTAATGACATTTTAGACTGCTATGCCCTTGGGTCGGACCAATTAAGACCGCGATATGTTTCATCATCGGATCCTTAAATGGGGAGACACAATTATGTGTCTACAATCATACATTAATCAGAAATTATTGGGTGTAGCTGTTACACCATATCAGAAATCATGGTATACTCATTAACATGTGTGAAATCAACCCCTCATCTTCCCCTTCATCTCTCTCTTCCCCTTTAATCCTCTCCTCCACAGCCAACACGGACCAGACCCAAACCCTCGAATTTTCTCTTTGCACCTCACTCCAAATCCATCCCAAATCATTAAATTTCACCTTTTATTACAATAAATTAAACAAGTTCCAAGTTCCTCAAAACAACAAGAAATACAAAAGTTTTCCCACAACTCAAATAGTCAATTCACCACTGTTACAAAATCAAATCCTAACAAGATCCTGATGTTCACCTTTGTCAATATTCGTCCGCCTTGATTCTCCACCGCCCCATCTATCCAAGGGCGGACTTATTAAGGGTCTTGCGTGGCACGGGTCCCACCAAAAAAAATTAATTTGCTTTTTTATTTTTTAACGCCAGACAGATTTTACAATAGAATAAAATTGGCACTTGCACAATATATTTATACTACGTAAGTTGCTTCGGTGGTAATTGGTAAACTCTCTCACACTTCTTGCAAGCGGATGCGGGTTCAATCCCTGACTACCAATCAAGATTTATTTACAAATACTTAAATATACTTTTACTATGTCAAATTTTGGATTTGTCTCTATTTACATTTACTAAATTTATATCATTCAACTTCTTAAAAATTTTGGAACACATAATTGAAGATATTAAAGGTAATAAAAGTTGCGTCTGATGAGTGTAAACGTCAATATATTGAATTTACTAAAAATGGAGATAGCATTTAAAAATCAATATAATGAAGGTATATCTAAGAAACGACTCAAATAATATAAAGTTTAGTTTCTTATTGTAAAAACTGAACTTCCGAATACAACCTTTGACCGATTAATTTTTAATAAGTCAAACTTTCATTTTTGAAACATCAGAAAAGGTTTTATCCTCAAGAAAACCTCTCAAGCGCACGATAAGGGTATGTGCTATTGTGCACCTCAGGTGTAATGTGACAAAAGAAGAAGGCGGTGGTGCCGAAAAATAGCTCACCGGCTCCGGGATCGTCTACTGGGGCTAAGTGGAATGTTGGAAATCTAAATGAAGGGAAATCTTTGAACAATGCCAATGGAACAGTAACATACTCTGTTCAAATTGGATATGGAGCTCCGATCACTAGTGGAAAAAAGCTGATCTGACACAAGCTAACTGATCCGTTTAGGCCCAAACCAGATCAGCTAAAGTCAACTGATCCGGTTATGGCCCAAAACCAGATCGATCTGTTAGCCTCAAGCGAAAATATGAGTTTAATAACTGATCCGGTCGACATAAGGAACTGGATCAGTATATGGGCCTTATATATCAACGAGGCCCAGTTCATTCGTTGCTCCAAGTTCCAACTCCTTTCTCCCTCACTCACCAACGACCCACTCTCTCAAACCTAAAACCCCACTCCTCTCCCCTCTCTCATCAGCCCCCACTCCTCTCCCCTCTCTCATCAGCCCTCTCTCCTCTCTCAAACCCTAAACCCACTCCTCTACCCTCTATCGTCCCCTCCCCTAAATCCACCATCATCATCAACAACAACATCTTCAGAGAGCTTCGTTACCTCACTCGCATCTTCAACAATCGCTTGCACCTCGCGTCTTCGCTGAACCAGATCTCCGCCGCCATCTTCATCTCTCGTGTCTCCGTCGCGCAGTCAAACCACCCCTCTTCTTGTCGCCTTTGCTCACCACTGCTCCTCTCGTCGCCGTCGCTCACCACTGCTCCTCTCGTCGCCGTCGCTTATTTATTTTTCAGATTTAGTTCCAGATTTAGTCTCCAAATCTAAGGTTTGTTCCATAATTAGTTTATTTCTTTTTCTTAATTTATTTTTACTTGTGTTATTTTAGGTTTAGTTATACCTCAATTTTTTAGGGTTGTCTAATTTATTTGTTTTTCCGTATGTTAGGTTTATTTCATTTCATTTAATTTCGTCCATGGACTGTAAATTTAGTTTAATTTAAATTTCACATCATGTAATTTAAATTTGGTTTCAATTTTGTAAATTGCTTTTATATTCTTCCCTTAGTAAATTTTGTTGTGGTTTGTCAATTTCGTTTTTTGGCTTGTTCTTTTAAGGTTTTAATTTTGTTTCGTTCCTTGGTTAGTTTTGATAGATGCAATCTGTAAATTTTCTTGGCTGGTTAGTTTCGTGGCCTATTCATTCTACGGTTACCGATGTATGGGATTTAATCGTTTTTTTGTTATTTGTTACATCAACTGATTCGGTCAGGAGTTAAAACTGGGTCATTTTTTACAACCAACTGATCCGGTTTTAACCCCTAAGCGGAGTAGTTGAGTGAAAATTGATCCGGTTAACAATCGGATCTGTTATTTTTGCTCAGCAGCTCCGACCAAAATCGGATCTGTAAGCCCGATTTTGACCGGATCCGATGGCTTTTTTCCACTAGTGGATTCTTAGTGAAAGTGAGAAATCTCGTAATCAATTACATTTGAGGTGGCTCAACAAAATTGGCAAAGTTTTACTGGGCAGAATCGCATATCTGATAAAGGTATGAGTCTCATTTTTGTTGCTACTACAATTGTAGAAGGCAAACTTACAGCAAAAGTTGATAAAAATGAAGTTGAACGTTTAAATACAACATGGGAAAATGCTTTAATCATGTATGTTGTAGGTCAAAATCCTACCATGAATGTTATAATAGCTTTACATTAAAGCACAATGGGGATTAGTAGATGAACCTTTGGTGTTTAAGCATGAGGAGGGGTATTTTGTTGTGCAAATAAAATCGAAAGAGGATAATATTATGTGCTATATTCTGGGCCACATCTCTTTTTTGCGAAACCCATTATTGTTAAGAAGTGGACTCCTAATTTTGACTTTCATAAATAAATCCTTAAAGTTATTCCTATTTGGGTAAAACTTCCTAATATACCATTGAACTGTTGGTGTGAGAACTCCTTGAGTAGAATTGGCAGCTTATTAGGGGTGCCTATTTATGCTGATGAGTGTACTACAAAAACTCTTAGAGTGTTTTTTGCTAGGATTCTTGTGGAAATAGATGTTACTAAAGATATCTTGTATGAGGTGCAAATTGAAGATCCATGTGAATAAACATTCACTCAAAAGGTGGTCTATGATTGGCTGCCACCTTTTTGTAAGAAATGCCAAGTAATTGGTTGTGAGAATAGAACTAAGGCTCCACCTAAGGTAATGAAAAAATGGGTTCCAAAGATCACTGAGACTCGGAATAAGAGACAAGAATGATGTAGAGTGGGGAGCAGGATAATACTGAAGTTGGAGTTGCTGATGAAGTTGGTACTGGTGACCCTCTACATGTTGGTGTTCTTGCTATGGTTGTTGATCCTAGCTCTGCTGGTTGTCCTCCCATAGTAGTAGAGCCTGATAATATGATTACACCAGTAGCCACCCCCATTCATCAGCCAAATGTAGAGGAGGAGGAAGAGCCATGGAAAGTGGTAACTAGAAAGGAGAAACACCTCCTGATACTCAGCTGCAGCAACACCTCCTTAGTGGTGAATTTTCAACCTTCAATACAGAAGGAAGGGAGACCTTTTTAGTTTCATAATATATTGGCTGAAGATGAGAAGTTCCTGGACATAGTTCAAGAAGCTTGGGGTTCTGTAGAGGAACATTTCAAGCTTAAGAATTTATGGTGTAAACTGATGGCAGTGAAAAAAGGCTATGAAGGGTCTTCATGCTAGAATATACTCTCAGGCCCATGTAACAGTGGAGGAATACAGGATTCAACTTCAAAGTATTCAAGGATCTGCTAGATTAGCTTCTGATACTCATCTGCAGCAAGATGAGAAAGTGGTGTATGAAAAGCTCAGGCATTGGTGTCCAAATAGAAGATAGTATACTCAGACAGAAAGCTAGGATCAATTGGTTGTCAAAAGGGGATGCTAATACTAAGTTTTTCTTCACTGCTATGAGAGTGAGAAAAGCAAGGAATAGGATATCTATTCTTTATAATAATCAGGGAAATCCAAGCTGAAATTGTGAACTTTTACAAGAGATTACTTGGTACTTCTGCAAGATCTTTTCCTACTATTGATCTGACAATGGTGCGAGCAGGTCCTACTCTGAGTGTAGATGCTAGAGCTTCACTTATTCGGCCTGTTACTATTGTTGAAACTGGTATAGCTTTGTTTGATATTGATGATGCTAAAGCACCTGGCATTGATGGATTTAATGTCGTGTTCTTTAAGCAAAGTTGGTCCATTCTTAAAAAGGACGTGTATAATGGGGTGTTGGAATTCTCCCAGAGAGCTTATCTGTACAAGCCTATAAACACAATTGTGATAACTTCGGTGCCTAAAATCTCTCAATCTTTATTGGCTAAAGATTTTAGGCCTATTGCCTGCTGCACTATTGTTTACAAGATAATTTCTAAGATTATCACTCACATAATGCAACCAATCATTCATGAAGTTGTAAATGCTTCTCAAGATGGGTTCATTCCTGATAGGTTTATTGTTGATAACATCTAATTGGCTACTGAACTGATTAAAGGTTATACAAGGACTTATGTTTCTCCCAGATGTGTGATTAAAGTTGATATTGAAAAGGCTTATGACTCTATTGAGTGGCCTTTTCTGGAGAGTATGTTACTTGAACTTGGGTTTCCTACTATGTTTGTGAGCTGGATAATGGGATGTGTTAGAAGTGTCTCCTATTTTATTCTGCTGAATGGTATGCCTTCTACTCCATTCCAAGCCAGTAAGGGTTCATGACAAGGTGACCCTTTGTCTCTTTTCCTCTTTTCTTTAAGCATGGAATATCTAAGTAGATGTCTTGGTGAGCTGAAAAATTATTCTAATTTCAACTTTCATCCTAAATGTGAAAGGATTCATCTTAATCATCTTATGTTTGTAGATGATTTACTATTATTTTCCAGGGAAGACCATTGTTTAGTTACAAAAATTATGGCTGCTTTTAGGAAATCTCTTTAGCTTCTAGTTTAGAAGCTAGTATAGAGAAGAGTAGCATGTATGTTGCTGGGATTTCTGAGGTTGAAGCAAGAAGTATTGTTGATGCAGTGCATCTGCCTATTGGTGATCTCCCCTTTATATACTTAGGTGTTCCTTTAGTTGCAAAGAAGCTGAATTTTTCTCAATGCAAAATTCTGGTTGAGAAGATTACAAAGAGAGCCCAAGGTTAGATGACTAAAACTACGAGTTATCTTTGGCGGGCTTCGATTAGTTATGAGTATTTTGAGTAGCATGCGGAATTATTGGGCTCACATTTTCCCTTTATCAAAGAAGATAATAAAAATTGTTGAAGTGTGTGCGAGAAAATTCTTATATGGACTAGGCAAACTATAGATTCTAAGAAAGCTCCGATCTCTTGGAATGCTTTTTATAATCCTAGAACTGCTGGTGGGTGGAGCCTTATTAACATGGCAAATTAGAACAAGGCTTGCTAATTTTAAGCTCTTATGGGCTATTGCTTTCAAAATTGATAAGCTTTGGGTGCAGTGGATTAATGCTTATTACTTGAAAAGACAAAATTTCTACAATGTTATTATTAGTAGTAACATGTCTTGGATTCTGATAAAGATCATCAATTCAAGAGATCATGCTATTTGGATGCAAAGGAATAGCAAAAAATTTTCAATGTGTTTATTAATCCACAGCAGCTGATAAAACTATTATTTTTCAAGTTGCTTGTAATGGTAATGAAGCTGAGAGAAGACTGCTTGTGCAGTAGGGGCTGGTTGTGTAGTGCTTTTCTTAGGCCTTGTTGGCTGAATTGTTATTTTAGGTTGTTTGTGGCTTTGGTGCCTTGTTTAGATAGGTTATACTAAACTCCCTATTTTTTGGGTTATCAATAACTACTTTTAATTACAAAAAAAAAAAAAAAAAAAAAAAAAAAAATGAACTTCCAATCTGTGTATCGTGGTAATTGTCTATTTGCTTGGTATGGGACCCCCTAAATTTAAAATACTAGATCTGCCCCTACATCTATCCCTACGCTATCCGTAAGCATGCCCACAGCAACTGTTGCAACCTTGTTGTGCGTATCGTCAAGGACAACCTTTCCACGAAGAATAAGGTTTTCCAAGGGTTTAGTGTGAACGTCTGGTAAATGTTTGATCGCAGTTCACCGGAGCGCTGCTGGGAAATATCAACTGATTTGCAGTGTTGCTTTTGGGGCTCCTTTTTCATATGGCTTTCACCCAGCCCCATCATTTAGGGATGTATAACCTGACTTAGTTTTCACGTTTTGGAGAGGGAATAGGGAAGGAGTATTAATTAAATAGCTCTTTTTTTAAAAAAAAAAATCTATCTCCTTTATCTTCGGCCTCTAGCTTCCTGATGATATTTAACAATGGTGAAAGAAACCAAACTTTAGATCGATTTTTATCAGGTTAATTTCTTTAGTTAAGTATTTTGTTTTTATGTTTGATACATGTGGATGTTTTTCGATGGCATGAGATTTGTATTATTTTTTAATGCAAATGCAGATATCATTGATGAAGAAGGAGAGGAAAAGTGTTTGGGGGGTAGATGTGGTTAAAGGATCGACAGTGAGAGTGGTTTGGCATTTTCGTGGAGGAGTTCTTTAGGCAGTGTTTTTAGCGAAATTGAAGGAGATTTTCCCACGAGCTAATGGGTTGTGGAGGGACTGCAGTAGCCAATAGGGATAGGTGAGTGTGAGTTCTGATAGAGAATATATTTAGGATAATATTTTCTCATCGGTTTAGGATATATATTTCTATAATCCCTATATAGTTTGGATTCCTGACATGGTTAGGATTATTATTTTGTAAACACTATATATATTGATTAATGGGAATACTCCAAGATTAGGGAGTCTACCCAAATCTAGCATGGTATGAAGAGCGAGTTAGATATTGGGGATAGTCTAGAGAAATTTTTCTCATGTGGGTGGCTTTATAGATCAAACCCACCGGCGGGATTCACAATCATAAAAACACAAAAACCGCTTCCGCAAGATCTTGATTTTTTATGAATCTCTATTACAAGACTATCTCCATAGCCAATGGCTTATTTTCTCAAGAAGAAAAATTAAAACATATGTTTTTCCCCACCAACACACCATTATTTTGTACCAACGTTGTCTAGCAAAACCCCACCCACCTCCACTGTTGGATGGTTCTTCAACCCATCATAGCAGTTGAAGTCAGTGCAAGGTATTTGTCGCTCGTGGGTGCAACAACGAGGTTTTCAATTATGTGTTCTATTATTTGGAGTTCTCTTAACGTGTTGTTCCTCCGTAGTAACACAAGTTTTAGTTCCAGCGCCCTTTTCCGCCATTTGCGGCTCCATCGGCGTAAGGCTTGTCATTCGAAGTTTGTGCAAAAGGCGGCTCCTCCCGGTTGTGTTGGTTTGATCTGTTTTTTTCAAAATTTAAGATCTCGTTTTTTTTGTCGTTAAACCTGTCCAAGTGGGACATTTAATGTTTCGATTGTTTCCTATTAGGAAAATATTTAGTGGTAGTTTCTATTTTTGTTTCTTCTACAGCAGCAATTCCTGCTCGACGATAGCCATATATTCGGCTCCGCAACTTATCCCAAATATGCAACTCGCGCGCGCCCTTCTCCTTTGGTCAGCAGCACTCTCCTCTCCTCTGTGTAGATTGTGGTTGTTGCTTCTCTCGTCATTATTAGGTTATTATTGCTTCTCCATTTGATCTTGGGTTATCCCCCCATCGTCTGATGCATGATTCAGATCCACTCTGAGCGTCCGACTTTCAGCTGCGGGGGTGTGATTGAGAATATATTTAGGATAATATTTTCTCATTGGTTTAGGATATATTTGTATAATCCCTATATAGTCTGTATTCCTAACATGGTTAGGATTATTATTTTGTAAACACTATATATATTTATCAATGGGAATACTCCAAGATTAGGGAATTTACCCAAATCTAGCAACTTCCAAAATGATATGAGACATATTCACATATCAATAATGACATGAAAGAGTTTTATAAATGACATGAAAAATATTTAAAATGACATGAAAGAGTTCTAAAATGATATGAAATACCAATAAAAACATGAAAGTGTTTTATGAAACAGGTTTTAAAATGACATGAAACAATTCCAAAATGATATGTAACGTATTAATAATGACATTAAAGAATTTTATAAATGACATGAAATATTTTCAAAATGATATGGAATAAAACTCTAAATGATATAAAACATATATATTAACAATGATATGAAACAGATTAAAAAATGTATTGAAACAATTCCTAAATGATATGAAATATACCAATAATGATATGAAAGTGTTTTATAAATTAATGACACGAAACAAATTCAAAAATGGCACGAAACTGTACTAAAATGATATAGAACACACCAACGATAACATGAAATAGTTTTATAATGACATGAAACAGTAATATTAGTTCGCACATGTGAGATTTTGTTATAGTATAACATGTTACACCTAATTCGCACTCTACATTAATACTACATGGATGAACTTTTAGGTAAATCGATTTGGGTTGAAATAGTCAGTTAACCCAGTTTGGGTGGGGCCTAAATTTGGATTCTTATAAAAGAAATTTAGGAAAATGATATATTAAGCCTTAAGAGTTGTATATAAAAAGCTAAAAATAAAATATTAAGCAATAAAATTTTGATTAAGAGTTTCACATAATGACACCTAATTAGCACATTTTTTAGCTAATCATTGAAGATTTGAAGTTGCTCTAGGTGTCACACGAGCACGTAAGGCCTATTACCATCACTAATAGATCATCATAAATATGAATTTGATTAAGAAATGTGCTAATTAGGTGAATTTCTTATATATGAAACTAAGGAAGAGCATGAAGCTCATAGGCAATTTTTTTGTGAGATGTAGAATTGTTGAATGGAGTAACCTCCACTCGTGGGGTTGCTTCCATTTCCAATGATTTTGAGAACATTGAATTGAAGCACATCCATCCATGGGAAGTCAAGCCGCCTAATAATATTCTCTATAAATAATGTACTATATCAAAGATTATCAATGTTGAAGATCCTTATTTTTACACAAACCACAAGACAGACAGGCTATACACATTACATGCATGCTTGATGCTACACCAGTCACATAGAACCTTGAGTTCCAAGGCTTTTTTTATGCGCTTAATAATCATATAATAATTATATTCTGATTAAATATACTAATTAAGATTAGTTATGTGGTGGCTTACTAACTCTTAGTGGGCAACGCCAGTAAGACACTGGCTGTGCCTGTTGGACATGGTTTATATTCTTTTTGGGTTCCTCTTTTTCCTGACATGGTTAGAGAGCTTTCTATGTTTGGCAAAATTGAGCAGCTTTTTCAGGAGTTAATTTACTAGATCTCCCTTAATATAATGTCTCAATAACCATCTAATTAAGGGATGAATTTTACTTTAACACATTTTGATTTATCTTAGATTATCAGAGCATACGTTAACATATAACTTTATTGAAACTTATTTGAATTTTTTTGAATTTATTAAAATTAATCTAAAATTATCTGAACTTATTTATTTTACCATAAGCGATAATAAACTGATTTAAACACTAACAATCACCAATTATCAAAATATCCTAAAATATCTAATCACCATGTAAAATTAGCCATTAAGAGGTTAGGACACCTGATTCTTCAGGTTACATTATTATGTCATTGGATTGTCCTTAACTTATTAAAAGACTTTATACTCTTTTTAGGCTTTTAATTAAAAGCTAATTAATCAATTTAGAAGTAGAAGGAAGGAATCCAAGGTTTCGGGACTCCTAACAATGGAGCAACTTGCAGAACAGACAAGCATTCATGTTTAGGAGCTGCACGTGAGGTTTAATTTCTTAATCATAACCTTCATTGAAGAATATTATATGCACGTGTGATGAAATTATATTACTATGAGCATACTTACTTGTCAAGGCAATACATGGAAAAGGACACTTGTTTTCATGATATATTAATATACTTATATATATTAAATAAAGTCTCCTAATGACAATTGTTAATTTTTTTTTTTCTAGAACGTTTTTTAAAGAAATTCAGAAAAGAAATTCCAATCAAAAAAACATTACTTTCACTCTTGTAATTTGAATATGATGTGTAATATATGTACCAAAATTAAATTATTAATAATGCTCCTTGTATTCATGTGGCGTATATTATGTCTATTCCAAAAAAAAGCTTATGTTTATGTATGGCTTATAATGCTTCATTGATTAAACGGTTTTTTCACCATATACCCCCGACAAATTAAAAAATTCACCATATACCCTCAATGTTCCAAAATTTCACCATATACCCTTGAGTTTTCGAAAACGTTCACGAAATGCCCTTTTTCTAACTTTCGTTAACTCTCCGTTAGCTTTATTTACGATTTTGCCATTACTAACCCTAAACCCTAATTCTAATCTAACTCTAACCCTTACCCTAAACCTAAATTTAAACCCTTACCCTTACACTAAACCCTAACCCACCCGCGGCCCACCACCCTTCCACCCCCTCGGCCTCGGCCCCCCCCCTCCAGCTCCCTCCACCGCCGCATCCCCTCTTCCTTCCACCGCCGCATCCCCCCCCTCTCCCCTCTCCCGCGCCCCTCCCCCTTCTCTCCCGACCTACGCACTGCGTAGCCCGGAGAATCGAAAGCCCCCCCCCCTCCTCATCCCTCCACCGCCGCGTCCCCCTACCCCCTCCCTCCACCCCGGGCAAGACCACCGCGTCCCCCCCAGCTCCTCGCAGTGCGGACCTGCCCGTCCCCCTACCCTCTCTCCTCCCTCGCTCTTCTCTCATGTTCGATCTACTCCACGGAGAGGCTGCACTCGCGCCGGTGGGGTTAGGGGAATTCAAAGTCGAAGGGGAAGGGTGGGGTTAGGGAATCGAAGTCGAAGAGGTTAGGGAATTCGACGGGGAAGGGAAGAGGTGGTGGGGAAATCGAACGAGGGAGAGGGGGGTGGGGTTAGGAATTCGACGGGAGGGGGGAGGGGGTGGTGGAATCAGCGAGGAGAGGGGGTGGGGGGAATCGGCGAGGGGAGGGGGAGGGGGAGGGGGAGGGGGTGCGAGTGGAGGGAGAGAGGTGGAGGGTAGGGGTGGGGGGGTGGAGGGGGTGGAGGGGGTGGGGTTTGGGCTGGGGTGGAGGGGTGGGTTAGATTAGGGTTAGGGTAAGGGTTAGGGTAAGGGTTAGGGTTAGATTAGGGTTAGGGTTAGGTTAGAATTAGGGTTAGGGCTTAATGATGGCAAAATCGTAAATAAAGTTAACGGTGAGTTAACGGAAGTTAGAAAAAGGGCATTTGGTGAACGTTTTCAAAAACTCAAGGGTATATGGTGAATTTTTGGAACATTGAGGGTATATGGTGAATTTTTTAATTTGTCGGGGGTATATGGTTAAAAAACCGTTGATTAAAACAAAGTCTCAAGTCACCCTATATTCAACCGTTAAGCCAAGTCAATGTAAGAGTCTAGTAAAGAAGGGAGACTAGTCATAGGTATCTATTTAATAGGTTATTGGTTTATATAACTCTATTATATAAGTGAATAGGGAAGGGCTTGGTCCACCCTCTTTTAAAATTATACCCCGAATTAAAAAGGAAGTACAACTTCTCCAATTTTGGGATTTAAAAAAAAGAAAGTAGTACTACATGGTCGAGGATCGAATAGGTGGTATCTCACTTTGGAGTAACACCTCGAGATTCCATGGCTTTTTCTTCCACTTCACCAGCTTTCTAGAAAATAAAAAATTGAGCTTTCTATTTGTTTCGCACGCATCGCGTAAATTAACTATCTGCTAAGAAATATGTTTTCTGCTAATATTATTGAACAGCTAATACACTTACCGTCAACTAGAAAAAAAAAAGCTATTAATTGTTTAATAATATTAGCAGAAAGCATATAATGATATATCTTTTTTAAAAATATTCTTTACAAATGAATTGCCTACCACGTCTCCAATACACCATACCCTTCAAAGTATTGTCATTTACCTCTAAAATAACCGCATTTTAGCTAATAAAGCTCCCTTTGGATATACAAATAAAGAGTTGTTTTTTTTTTGGTAAAAAGTAAGTATTCTTACCAAAGCACAAGAAAGAGCACCAACACAACTTAAACAAACAGACAACACATGAACACACCACCAACATCCATCGAGTCAGCTGCACATAACAGCAACACTAAACAGAAAACAACAAAAAAAAAAAAAACCCAACAGCAAACACAACACACCAGTGGCAAACACACCACACAACAGCAAAACAGAACATAATCAGCTCAAACATTGAGCTGTAATATCAGCTAGCCAAGATTTTTCACTAACAGACCATTTACTAGTGACTCTATTCTTAGCACGAATGCAAACATCAACTTGAATGCGTTTAATAACGGCGGCGAGGCCTGCGGACGGCTTTCTCCCACGAGCATGATTGCGAGCTCTCCAAACATAATAAACAATAGCAGCAAGACAAGCATATACAATTCAATTTGCTGTTGTTTTTTCCTCTTGAACTTTCTTCCACATTTCTTCCAATGCACATAAAGATTATCATGAGAATGACAAGGAATCTTAAGCGATTCATAACCCCTTGACAAACTTGTAAAGGTTGAACTTACATTTGAAGAATAAATGACGACATGAATCTGAGCCTTGATCACACAAAAGACAATCTGCATCTTGACAAATACCAGCCTGCCTCAGTCTCTCTCTGGTCCTCAATCTATCCGAGCTACAAGCCATGAAATGAATGCGTGCTTTGGAATGTTGTCAGGGTTCCAAACCCGGTTATGCCATTTGACACCCTCTTGATCCCCTCTAAGCCACTTGTATCCTTCCTTGACTGAATAAGCCTTGCTACCATCCAGCCAATTATTATTGTGATATGCATCCTTAAAGACATCTCTCACTCGACAAATAAGCTTCCAAGTCCAACTTGCATTCCCAGGTGGGTTATACTCCCACCAATTAGCCTCCCTAATGTAGATGCTATGTATCCATCTAATCCAAAGAGAGTCAGCTTTTTGAGCAATCTGCCAGGTATATTTACCTATAGCGAGCATTGTTCCACAACAAACAATTCCTCACTCCCGATCCACCTTTATTCTTAGGCTTACACACCCAATCCCAAGAAAGGAGAGGGGGTTTATGCAAATACGATTTCCCCTCCCACAGAAATGCTCTACATATTTGAATTATCTTCAAAAGCATTCCTTTAGGCAACATAAAACTTGAGACCAGTACGTATGAATGCTCAACAATACAGAATTGACAAGAACAATTCTGGCAGCATAAGAAAGATTACGAGGAAGACCCACACAAAATTCTTCTCAAAATTCTGTCCAACCAACACATCACAATCTGCAATTGTAAGCCTTTTAGAAGTAATAGGGACCCCCAGTACCTAAAAGGAAAAGACCCTTTTGTAATACCGAGAAACTTGAATTATTCATTGCTACACTTCCTCAGACACATTCCCCAAAATAGATTGCACTCTTATCATTATTGGCATTTAAACCTGAAGCTTTAGAAAAAGCTTTCAGAGCTCTAATTAGCAGTAGGACAGATCTAACTTCCCCTTTACAGAACATCATTAAATCATCTGCAAATACAAGGTGGGTAATCTTGAGAGCAGAACATCTATAGTGAAAACAAAAGTCCTCTCTACTACTCATTTTCCTCAGAATCCTTGTAAAATACTCCATAACCAACACAAACAACGAGGGGGAGACAGGATCACCCCCTGTCTCAAGCCTTTTCCCTTTAAAAAAACCCAAGCATACCACTATACAAAGCTGGTAGAAAAGGAGGGGGGAAGACACACATGTCATAATCCGGTTACAAAGCGAGCGGGGAAATGAAGCTTCTTAAGAAGATTCTATAAAAACATCCAACTAACGAGAATCATACGCTTTCCTCGAGATCCGCTTTCAAGGTACACCTAGCAGGCTGGCTCTTTCTTTTATATTGATTCAAAATGTCCTGACAAAATCAATATATTATGCATAATATTCCTATTCTCCACAAAAGCACTCTGAGTTTGATCAATGAGACAAGGCAAAACCACTTTAAGCCTAGTACAAAGTAATTATTGAAATTACCTTGTACAAGACATTACAGCAAGCGATGGGCCTGAATTGAGTGACATCCTCAGGTTGCTCCACTTTTTAGAATCAAGCACAAAGTTGTGGCATTAATTTGCTTAAGTAATTTTCCGGTTCTAAAGAAATCCAAGACAGCGGTTATTATATCATCTCCCATGACCACCCAAGCTTCTTTCAAGAAACCACTAGAATAACCATCTGGACCCGGTGACTTAGTTTGATTTATGTCAAAGAGAACAACCTTCACATCGGCGGCACTAAAAGGAGTACACAAAGCGGCTTTACGAACATCATACACCACTTCACCCTCTGCAGATTATTGTATCACTCACATAAGCCTCGGCATCACTCCCGGTCCCAACAAACTTTCATAATACCTCGGGAAAAGCATCCTCGATCTCCTTAGGACTCTCCCTCTAGATGCCATTACTACCCTTAATCCTAAACACTCGAGATTGTTGTCTTCTTTTCCTCGAGACAAGCGTGAAAATAAGCGGTATTTTCATCTCCTCCATTAATCCAATCTGCTTAAGTTTTTGTTTAAGCGAGACTCATTCTTGCGAGTTAACCTCATCATACTCCCTCCTAGCCATTTCCTCCTGGCGATGATGAACAATGTTGTGAGGATCGGCATAGATAGCTTCTTGAATTCTAGTAAGCTTAGTAAGAGCTAACATAGCATCATTCTCAATATTAGCAAACTTCTCTTTATGTAAAGCTTTGAGAGGTCTTTTCAAATCTTTCAACTTGCACCCAACTTTATACATTGCAACACCATTCACATACCGCTGCCCAGAAGCTTGAACAATATTCATAAAATCCTCGGCCTTGGCCCATATATTCTGAGACTTAAAAGATTTAGCTCGAGAACCCACATGTACTCCAATATTCACAATACAAGGACAATGGTCGAGAAATATTCTCGAGGCAAAAAAAAAACAACAACATCCTTGAAAGAATCATTCCACAAGTCATTGGAAAGAACTCTATCAAGCTTTGAAAACACATGATTCCCACCCTCCTGTTTATTCGACCAAGTATAAAAAGGACCATTAGAAACATGATCATACAATCGACAATCTCTTACACATTGTCTAAAACTTGCAATCTCATCTAAAGTAATAGTTGATCCTATTCTTTCTCCCATATTAAGCACATTATTAAAATCTCCGAGGCACCACCCAAGCACATCGATTCTACAACTAATATGAGTCAAAGCATTCCCTGACACCTCTCTACCACCTACCTCATTCAACCCATAAACTATAGTAACCTCAAACTACTTCCCGGTTGCACGATGTAAAACCTCACAATGAATAAATTGAGAGTCATACACACAAACATTTACAACAAAGATATGTGGTAACCGGATCGACCAAATCCTACCACCGGCATGATGCGATAATTTGTAACTATGGATCGACCACTACAAATTCTAGGGAAGACCTTAGGAAAATTCCTAGCCTTCACCCTAGTTTCAAGGAGCCCAAACAATCCAACTTGATAGTGAGTCAAAAACCATTTAATATCACCGTGTTTGTGTGGATGTTGATGCCCTTTACATTCCATGCACCAATTCTATCCATGAGGAGGAAGAATGATCTCCCCTCCCTGCATCAGGTTAACATTAGTAACATTAGCAACGAGACACTTGCCCGCTTGGCCGGGCGCCTGCTACTTCACTCACCTTGCTCTCGGTTAGCACCTCTGACCCGATCATCAAGGACCTTATCACCCTCATTACCGGCGAGCACTGACACACTCGGAAGGTATTGTCCTTACCAAGCTGCGAGAATTAATCCGAACACCGGCCTCAAGTTGCTTCCCACCATTAGCAAGCCTTTTCTTCTCCACCCAAACTTGCTTAGGCTTCACTTTCTTCAAAGCAAGTTCATACTTCTTCTTTCTACACTCCTCCACAGAGTGTGACCAATGCCCCCTACAATCACCACAAAAAGTTGGCCTACATTCATACAAAACCTTCGAGACACATTCACACCCTTCTCATTTGTAAACGTTATCTCTCCGGGAAAAGAGCAATCTAAATGAACTTCAACAAGGGCTCTTGCATATTCTAGAATGTCCTTCTAGGGTAGTAGCTCGATCGGTGCTTATAGGTTTCCCAATAAGGCTAGAAATCTTGTTAAGTGAAGAAGGCCCCCAATATTTCGGAGGCAATCCAGGTGACCTCACCCAAGTAGGCACCACCTTCGCTTCTTACGCCATAAGGTCCAAATCGGTGACCAATTTTTTCACAATTACGGCTTCCTATCATATAAAATAGGGCCATCATCTAGAGCTTTATGGTTCCCTTCCATGGATCTAAATCGCACAACAAAAATACCATTACTACCCATAGCGATCCAATCGATACCATATTTCCCCCAAACTCGCCGAATGAATCCATTGATAATCCTAAATGGTGGTTTGATACCTAACACATAACAAACAACGGTGATTCCCAAAAAACTATCTCGTCCTTCACATCATCTTCGGTTATAACCACCTCATTACAACCCAGTTAGGACTAGAACTAGAACAATTAACTACCGGAATCTCAAGATTAATTCCTTCTTCTCTAATTGTTGCAAACAAACTATTACGCCCGGGAGCGAGAATTACCTGTATTGCTCGCCAAGCTGTTGCATAGGATGTGGCGAAGGATTCACCACATTTCTGACGGCCCGACCTTAACGGAGTTCGAATCGACGCTGATCCACTTATCCATCGACTTCTCGCAGCCTCAAAATTCACTCTATCAAGCATCAAAGCATTCAAATCCGCAGAAGCTACCAAAACATTATCCTTCTCATCATCCGAAGTCCAACTCAATGTTGCACTATCCTAAATATCATTGATATTCATCGTCTTCTTAGCATCGACTATTTGAGGTTTCTTCACGGCTTGAACAGGGTTGCTTAGCCTTACGTCCTCCATTGGCCTTTTTTTGAACCTTTTGCCATAGCTCCGGTAAAAGCCGAGATTCAATTGAGAAAACGAAGAACAAATTCGCAAAAGCTTCACAATTCTAGAGAGAAGCGGGACTCTCTCTCGCTAGACTCTCATGTAGCTACATAAAGAGTGTTTTTTTTTTTGGTGAACAAATAAAGTCTTTCACTCTCTATCATTGTAGATAACTTGATCATGATATCAACCATTTAGACCATGTTTTTTCAAACTCATTTTTCAATTTTGCAACTCAATTTATTTTAACTCAATTTGATTCAGCCTATCCAGATTTGATCGAAGAGAACATATCTCTCAAGGACAAACATAATAGCGAAGTAGAAAATATTGTTAACCAAAGTTATTACATTTCATAGAAAACAAAAATCCTTACTTATTTTATTAAAAATTAGTCTCTTGCATAGAATCACTCAATGTGACAACTATTTCTTAGCAGAAAATTAATTTTACCCTATAAGAACGCACGTGGTGTTGCATGCACACTTCTTCAGTTCTTCCTCCCTTAGCTTCTTAATGCAAACCCCCAAAAATCAAGCTCCTCCTAACCTTTTTAGCTTTTGATCATCTTCCCCCCCCCCTCTTCTTTTCTCTCCATACCCAGTTTTAGTGGACTACTATTTTCTCTCTCCTCCTATTATGGCAGTTTGACAAAATTTCTCTGCATTTCTGATAAAAAATTCAAACTTTGAGGTTTCAAGACCATATTATAGAAAGAATAAAGAAAAAATAGTGGGCATATAGCTTCATCAATTTTGTTTTGTTATTGCAGCCTTAAAAGTTGTTGTGTTTTTGGGATTTTTAGGTATAATTTTTAGGTTTTTACTTTGCTATAGCTATATTTCTCACATGGTTTATCATAAAAATTCACATTTTAAAATACCCAAATCTTATTTTTAAATATTTTTGTTGATATATTTTGCCAAACTTTCTTTTTTCACCTTAAAAACAGTTTATTGTTTTTGTAATTTGCAGTTAATTAATGTTTAATTTGGTACATTAAGCTACTTGTAAGAAGGGAAAGCAGAAACTATGGTTGACATGGATGAAATAGTAGCAGAGCTGCAAAGAGAAAGGCAAAAGAACGCTGAACTTTTGCAAAGAATATCAGCTCTAGAAGCTCTAATACAGCACGAAAGAGATAAGGGTTCTTCTGCTCCCCTCATGGATGATAATGTTCAAGTATGTATTGTGTTTGCCTTGTAGTACTTGTTTGTTCTCTTATTACTTACAAGGCTTTCATATAAGATACACTAATTTCCGTTCTTTTTTATGGTAACACTAAGCTTTATATTTTGGGGTCCAAATTCATAAACTTTGACCATTTATTCTCGCTGATGTAGATGTCAAAAATCAAAAAGTATCATGTGGGATCTTCGCACATTCATTTCAATATGTATTTCATATCAACAAAAATTTTGTAACCTTTATTAATACGTAATTAAAGGTATACAATGGAGACTGAAAAAAACCAAGCGTCATTGTTGTAATTAATAGAGTTAGCAACAAGTTTACTTTTGAGTATTAGCAAATTTTTAAACAAGAGTGTACACAAGGGTAAAGTTACGTGGACGCGGGAGCTAGTTTTTTCGTAGTGGGTTACTTGTTTCCTTAAGCCCAATGAGGCCCAGTCTCTGAATCCTTTTATCAGGTGATTAGATATAAAAATTGTGCTATCTAAATTATGTACTTGTCTTGAAAAAATTGTTGCCCATACCCCTCCCCAATTCTTTTTAGCAGTAATGGTTTTGGATTTTATATTACATTGTCCATAATTTTGATATCTGTTTGTTTTTTGAGTAAGACCAAGCATCTTCATTGCCTAAATATTATTCCTTTGATATTTCTAGGAATGCTAGGATATGATTTTCTTAATAGCAATTGTTTAAAATCAAGAGTCAAGACAATTAATCAGTTATGCATCTCAAATTTGGGGTGTTCTATTGAAAAAAGATTCAAAAGCTCCTAAGCAAGTATTCTTATGAAAACTGTTCAATAAGACTGTTATGGCATATTATCAATTTGTACTCATAATTATCCTGAATAAGTGTTAGGAATGTGTATGGATGTAATAGTGAATGACCGGATAAAATATCTCCCAAGCATATAAGGAGATGTTTCTTAATCCTTTAAAGAAGCGAGCAAAGTGGCTGATTTTATGGCTTCCAAAATCATAATTAATGCATGTTAAAAAAACTTTAACCTGGGGTTGTGATACATCATACATGTACAAGTAATTGAGATTGTGTGATCCGTGCCTAGAATCTGGTGAAGACATAGGCGAAACGGGGAGTTTGAGTGCTCGCGCGGTCAACCGAGAAAGTCTTGCCCGACCGGGCGAGGTCGCCCCCCGGGCGGCTTGGACCACGAGGCCGGGCGATTGATCGGGGTCGCTCGCCAGGCGGCTTAGCCCGGGCGACCGAGCGGGTGGTTTGGCCCGGGCGACCGGGCAGATTCTATTTCGATGCGGGATGGCGATTCCAAGTCGGATTATATAAATAGCGTTAACCTAAATCGTTAATTCGACAATTTAGTTCATAATCACATCTGTAATTCTGGTTTTCCTCAAGATCAATAAATCAGTTCTCTCTCTGCCCGTGGACGTAGCCAACACTCCGTTGGTGAAACACGTTAAATACGTGTGCGTTTTTTCTTTGTTTTGCATCCGATTATTTGTTCTTTCTCATACGTTATAACAAATTGGTATCAAGAGCTTTGTGTTCGATCTAGTTGAAAAAGATGTAAGGGATGAATGTGAAAATTGATAAATTCACCGGGAGAAATAGTTTCGATGCGTGACAAATCAAGATGCGGGCTTTGCTTGAAGCAACAAGGGTTGTGGGCCTTTGTTGGCAAAGAAGTCAACGGATTCGGTCACCGGCCGAGATGAATGTTTTGGAGGAAAAGACACGTTGAACGATTATGTTGTGTCTTCTTGACGACATAATCACTTGAAGTCTCGGAGGAGGAAACCGCCAGCGGTCGTGGTTGAAGTTAGAGAGTCTATACATGACGAAATATCTAACCAACAAGTTGCTCTTGAAGCAACGTCTCTTCGGCCTCCGTATGCGGGAAGGTACGTCTCCGAGGGACCATCTAGAAAAATTGAATACTATCTTACTAGATCTTCGTAATATTGATTTTAAAGTAGATGATGACGATCTTTGCATTAATTATGTTAGTATCTTTGCCTTTCTACCGGTATGAGAATTTTGTGGATTCTTTTATTGTTGGGAAAGATAGTCTGTCATAAGAAGAAGTAAGATATACTCTTCATACTAGATAAGTTCGTCATTAGGCATCCGGTTTTGGTACAGAAAATCGGGCATCGGGATTAGTTATTACTAGGGGTAAGGAACAAGGAAAATACGGTAAAAATAAATCGAACTATAAAAATTCAAATTCTAAGGGTCCTAAAACTAATGATGTACGTAATTGCTTGTAAGGAGAAAGGGCATTGGAAAGATGAATGTCCTAAAAAAAGAAGCGACGGGGAAAAGAATGAAGGTTACTGTTTGCTTTGGTAGAAAGCGATGGTAACCACGAGGAAGATGCGGTCCTAGTTGCTAATAACCCGGTCACATTATAGGGATGTGTATGTTCTTAACTCTCGGGCATCGTATGATATTAGTCCATGCGGGGAGTGGTTTTCGAGCTTATGAGTGATAGATGGGGGCAATGTTTCTATGGCCAACAGATCTTTGCCTGCAAAGTAGTTGGAATAGGCTCCATCGGGTTGAGGATTCATGATGGTACATTACGCACCTTGGCCGAAAGTTAGGCATGTTCCACTTGATAATAAAGAATCGATATCTTTGAGTCTTCTCGACGGTAAGGGTTTCGGTTTTCAAGGTGAAGGTGGAGTTATGAGTGTACGCAAAGGTTCGAAGGTGGTTACGAAAGGTATTAAAAATGAAAAATTGACAATAGAGTCGAACTTTGGGCGATAATTTTTAAAAGGTTTGAACTATTGATTAACTTTGTGTAGGTCCCAACTTTAGGGGGTCTTAACTTTTAGCGGGCCTCGATGAGCGAAAAATAACGATTTTTTTTTAAATGTCACCTAGTTCCTACTTCCCTTCCTCAATTAACCGCTTGTGGTGTGACCCAAGTTTCACAAGTTATGACCTATTAAGCCGGTTTCAAGTCACTAAGACCCGCTAAAAGTTAAGACCCCCTAAAGTTGGGACCTACATAGGTTAATCAATAGTTCGAGACCTTTTAAAAATTATCACCCAAAGTTGAGACCACTATTGTCGATTTTCCTATTAAAAATGGTACCTTGTATCTTCTTGAAGGTTCTACTTGTGACGATTCTGTTGTTGTTGCATCATCGATATTCCCAAGGAGGATATGACCAAGCTGTGGCATATGATGCTTGGACATATGGGTGAAAGAGGGATGCAAATTCTGTCAAAAAGGGATCTTCTATGTGGGCACAAGGTGCGTGATCTAGAGTTCTGCGAGCATTGTGTGTTTGGGAAGTTTCCAAAGGTTGTTCATAGGACAAAGGGCACACTTGATTATATCCATTCGATTGTTACGATCCTTCCCGAGTTGAATCTATTGGAGGTCACAAGTATTTTGTGTCGATGATCGATGATTATTCAAGGATGACTTGAGTAATTATGATGAAGCATAAAAGTGAGGCTTTCAAGAATTGCAAGCGGGGAAGGCTTTGGTGGAAAATCAAGGCTGAAAGGAAGATCAAAGGCTGCGAAGCGATAATGGTCTGGAATTTTGTTGGTGCGAGTTTAATGATTTTTGCAAAAATGAAGGGATTGATCGCCATCATCTTGTCGTCGGGGATACTCCACGACATAACGGGGTAGCGAACGCATGAATCAAACAACTTGTTGGAGAGATCGAGGTGCATGCTCTCTAATGTTGGGTTAGCTAGAAGATTTTGGCGGAAGGCGTAAGTATAGCTTGCTATCGATCAACCGATGGACCTCACACATGTATTGATTGTAAAACACCTTATGAGGTGTGATCTGGTAATCCTGCAGATTACTCTTTGTTGAAAGTTTTTGGTTCTACTTTTTCTATCATGCAAGTGAGGGTAAATTAGAACCCATAGCTAAGAAGGGTATATTTGTGGGTTTTGGAGATGGGGTGAAAAGTTATAGGATTTGGTCCCCGTCTAAGGGTATGGTTATTCGAGTAAAAATGTTCTCTTTGATGAATATTATATGTCTAATCCCTCTTTGTGAAGTCCATTGTTGGACCGAGATATTGTTAGTGTTGAGATACGGGTGGAGCGGCAAGTCACTCATGATGAGAGTGATGAAACACATGAAGAGAATCAACACACTAATTCTGAAGCACCACGATCTTCAATACCAAGTGAAGAGGCGCCTCGCCTTGCTCGGGAGCGTCCTATGAGGACGAATTTTAGGAAACCCCCAAATAGAGATGGTTTTGAAGATACGGTGGCTTATGCACTGCAGGTTGCTGAGGAGGTGGATGTCTATGAGCTATCTACCTACAGGGAGACAGTTACATGTACGGAGTCTAACATTGGCTTGCTGCAATGGGAGATGAGATGGAGTCACTTCACAAGAACGAGACTCGGGAACTTGTGCCTAAACCTCCGGGGAGAAAAATTGTTACTTGTAAATGGGTTTTCAAGAAAAAGGAGGGGATGACATCCGCGAGAGGGGGTCAAGTATAAGGCTCGGCCGGTTTGCAAGAGGATTCACACAAAGGGAGCGAGTAGACTACAATGAGATTTTTTCACCTATAGTCGGGCATACTTCCATCGGGGTGCTACTAGCAATAGTTGCACATCGGGATTTTGAGCTTGAGCGGCTCGATGTTAAGACGGCTTTTCTACATGGAGAGTTGGAGGATGAGATATACATGGCTCGGCGGATGGCTTTCGGGTTTGGGAAAGAAAATTATGTTTGCAAGTTGAAGAAGCCCTTATATGGGCTAAAGTAGTCTCCGAGGCGAATGGTGCAAGAGGTTTGATAGCTATATGATGGAGCTAGGCTACAACAAGAGTTCATATGATTGTTGTGTGTATCACAACAAGCTAACGAGATGGATCTTTCATCTACTTAGTGATGTATGTAGATGATATGTTGATAGTTGCTAGGAGCAAGTCGGATGTTCGAAGTTGAAGGAGCTTCTCGGTCTTTGAATTTGAATAGAAGGATTTGGGTGCGGCTCGGAAAATTTTGGGTATGGAGATTTATAGGGAGAGGGCTCGGAAGAAGCTTTTCTTATCACGAAAGGGTATATTGAGAAGATATTGTCAAGGTTTGGCATGTCGGTACCAAAACCTATAGATACTCCTAGTGCTTCAAATAGTCATATGTCAGTTGCTTTTGCACCTAAGTCGGTGAGGAGAAGGAGTACATGAGTCGGGTTCCTTATGCTAGTGCGGTAGGGAGCTTGATGTATGCCATGGTTTGCACTAGGCCGGATCTTGCACATGCGATCGGTGTTGTTAGTAGGTTCATGGGTGATCTGGTAAGGAGCATTGGCGGGCGATCAAGAGGATCTTTCGGTATCTTAGAGGTACGTCGAGATATTGGTCTTATTTATGGAGGTGATGTGACATGTTTGAGTTCTTGGTTCTACGATTCGATTATGGTGGGGATGTAGATGGTAGGAGATCTATGACTAGTTATGAGTTCACTCTTGGTGGTTACTGTTGTGAGTTGGAAAGCTACTTTGCGGCCTACGGTGACTTTGTCTACCAATGAAGCAGTATATGGCCTTAACGAGAAGCGGCTAAGGAGGGAATCTAGTTAAAGGGGCTAGTTAGTGATTTGGGTCTACATCATGATCGGGCGATAGTGTATTGTGACAACTTGAGTACGATATGCTTGGCGAGGATCAAGTTCATCATGAGAGGACTAAACACATAGATGTCGGGTATCATTTTTGAGAAGTGAGACAAGGGTTAAGGTGAAGAAGGTATGTACAGCGATAATCCTCTTTGATATGCTCACTAAAGCGGGTTTCGCGAGTAAGTTTCAACATTGTTTGGACTCGCTCAATGTTCGTGGTTGTTAGTTTCCCTTTGGGGCAAGTTTGGGGCCTTTCGGGGATAATCCCGGTGTCCTTAAGGGACAAATGCTGGTTTGGTTGTCTTTCGGGGTAAATCTTGTTGCGGGGAGAATCTGGGCATTGTGTTCAATGCATACGTTATCTGTTTTTACGGCTCGTTGTGAGAAGATTCAAGTCGAGGTGGAGATTTGCAAGATCGGTTCCTTGAATCTAGTGAAACGTGGCGAAACGGGGAGTTTTGAGTGCTCGTCCGGTCAGCCGGGCAAGTCTCTCCCGGCCGGGCGGGGTCGCCCACCCGGGCGGCTTGGCCGGGGAGATCGGGAAAGTGATCGGGCGAATGTCCGTCGGTTTTGGTTTGCGCTCCCGATCGGGCGACCTCGCGGCGCCGCCGGCCCAGGCGGTTTTGGCCGGCCGGCCAAGCGGCGGTCTGTTTTTGACACGGGATGGCAATTACGAGTCGGGTTATATAAATAGCCTTAACCTAAATCGTTAATTCGACGATTTAGTTCATAATCACATCCGTAATTTTGGTTTCCCTCAAGATCAATAAATGAGTTCTCTCTACTCGTGGAGGTAGCCAACACTTCTTTGGTGAGCCACGTTAAATACTGTGTGCGTTTTTTCTTTGTTTTGCATTCGATTATTTGTTCTTTCTCACATCCGTTATAACAGAGATTAATTGTGTTAACCTATATTGGTTAACCTGGCAATATATATATATATATATATATATACACGATGATATATTAGAGACCTAATACTGTGAGAAGGGACTTCTACCTTTTACATACAATATTACACTAATAGTTTGCATTGAATTCATTTTCTTTTTGCATAATGGCCATCCCAATAGTCCAGAAGAAAGATGCAGCAAGAAACACAAGACCCAAAACACAGAAGATTCTAGTGCTACAAAACTTGAATGCATCATGCATATGAATATGAAGCAAGATGCTGATGTTAGAACTACAAAGCCTTCCAGCTTCGAGAATAGTCTCGTAAGCTGGATGAGTAGTGTAGACACTCAATCTCTGCTTCTCGACAAATCTAAAGATGTCGATCTCTGTTGTTGGAATGCGAAGATACATATGACAGTGATGACGAAGATGATGAACATAGTGAAGACGCAAATCGTGAGGAGTTGAATATAAAATCCCAAGAAAGAACCAAACATTACAACAAAAATGAGATAGATTTTCTGAGCATGAGTCAAAAACTTGAGCAAGATTGGGAAGAAATGAAGAAAAATGTGGGATTTAGAAACTTGTCCTTACAAAAGAAGCCTCCTAAAGTTGCATTTTGTCCTAAAGAAGTAAGAGGAATATTGGGGTCTCAAGTGCTAGCTATGAAGAATGCTCAATCTCATACCATGAGAAAGATCATAGTTTTTGCTTCATTAGGCATAAGACATGGATGTGATGATATGTATGAGTTAAACTACAATCATTTCGTCATTTTCAAAAAGGGACAACCATATATATCACAGAGTAATCCAGGGGTAACGATACCAACTAACTTTACTCTGTAAGGTCTTTTATCTACGCCGTATCTTTACTGAAGTGGGAATATTGTTAGTGATTAAGATGATTTTTCAATGATTAAACCTGATTTTTGTTAATTCACTATGTGTTTATCATATGCTTTTTCGCAGGAGCATGTTTTATATGAGAATCCTGGGGTGAAGAGGAAGGTATTTTACCCAAATCGCCAAAATCCAGCACTATGCCCTGTTCAGATATTGGAGGAGGAACGGGCTATGCGTCCATCTGATGCTAGTTGTCCACCATGCTTGTTTCTGTGCATCAAGTATGGTGGGAGGACGCTGAAACATTCCACTGAATGAGTAAGTTTTGGACTGTGATCTGTGAACGATGAGATAGTTTAATGACCAAAACTTCGATCATGTTGTCTTTGTTGTGAAATTTAGCAAGTCTAATGCTATGTTACACGAACTTGGACACTTGTGAGTTGTGAGTTGTGACACACACGATTTTGTGTCTACTTCATTTGGTCCAGATTACGAATTCACTTATGCATATTTCTCTAATGGCCTAATCTTAGATTGTAACTTGTGTCGAGATCCTCCTAGGTATGTAAGGCAACGCATGGGACGAAACAAGTTGAAGTCATTTGGTCCACTTATATGCCTAATGGCAAGGCTAGTGAACGTTAGAACGGGGAGTTTTTTCTTCAAGGCTTTGGGTATCACCCTCCTCTTCATGGCTGGTTTTCCAGATGACATTGTTCAGAAGGAAACTAAGTACAGGAACTTAGATTTGTTACAGAAGTATTACAGGTATGTGAAGAGTCAGCTTTTCAATGAACAAGACTTTACGCTAAATGTTACATTAAATTATAATTTTAAGATCATTTGCATTGTACTTAATATACATCAGAACAGATGAAGATGCAGCAGGGGAGGAGCTTTTCCTTGTAAATCCTTCAGCTTCTGAACTTGTAAGAACACCTCTTTTAGTTGATTCACTGTATTACACTACTACCTTTATCTTGTTTGGGCTGCCTATTTTCAGCTCAAACTATGGCCTATCCTGATTAGACAGCTTTTTCTAGACGTGTGGCCTGCCCTGGATCTGGATACTGTTCCTAAACCAGTTTAGTTTGTCCACTCACCCAGTTGGCCTGATCCAGCTTAGCCTAATTTTACCGAGCTTGGCCACATTTTTTCGCCTGAAACATGAGAACGGGCAACCTTTTTTGGCCCCAGATCAGCTTTACGTATACAAATGCTCGTTTACAACTTATCATTATGCCCTTGACTGCGTTCACAAAGACAAATTATGAGAAATCTATGTAAAAAAAATTAGTAGACAAATAAGATAGTCTTCTCTCAATTACTGATAACTTAGATTTATAAGCTATGATTTATAACATTAGCACTACTATTTATAGGGATTACATCCACTAATATGTGAGTATCTGTGTATATTATTTTCTCAGGCTAATCTTGATTTGGAGAAGCCCAATTCAAGGACAACAAAAACATCAAAGCGAAAGAAGCAGACAGCAAACTCTACTACAAGCAATGAAATTTCACAGAAGCCTACTTCACAAGCAACAACCTCAACCTCTCCCTCTCTGATCCCTCCTGACGCATCATTTCAAACTATACCATCATCATCAAATAATATCATCATAAACTCTCAGCCTAATATAATGTACAATCAACATTCTTTTTGCCCGATGTTGTTCCCAACTCGGCCACATAATGCCATGACGCCTTTGATGTACTGGCCTTCGGTAATTCAGAGTGCATATCCTACGTGCCCTTGTCCTTCAACGTACGGATTTCGAGCATTAGGAGGAATATATGGTGGGCATTACGCTCCAATCCATTCATGGCCTTGTTGTAGCCACGGATTAGAAGCACGCATTGCTGATAATTCGAATGAAGCTGCCAATGCTGACTCTGCAAGCAGTTTAAGCAGCACAGAGAATAAGTAAGCAAAGACTTATCTTACTTAGTCCCACAAATGGTACGGTATAATTCATATTTTCTATATGCAAAGGAAGGTGACCTTCACTGGAGATGAGTTACATAGTACGTATTTACAGAGTAATATCTATGGAAAAGAATAAACATAGATTTTTATAATTATTGTTCAATTTTTATCCGAAACTATTTGGACACTTCCACAACATATTTCGCCTCTTTCACAACGTGAAAAAACCAAAAGCATTGCCCTCCCGGACCCTCTCTATCCAAGAGATGGAAGTGGAGAGGCCTTTGGTATGCCCTTCTAGCTAAGAACTAGGGCTATTGATTATTGGGTATGTGGCCCATACTGCCCATTACAAGCCAGACACCCCTTGGGCTACCCTCGCACAATAACATTAAAAAGGTGTATGTGAATGCTAAGTAACTTGGGCTCAAGCCTCAAACCATCTTTCTATCAACCACCAAAAAAAAAAAAAATTTAAGCTATGCTGCTTTATAATTTTCAATCAACAAAGTAGAAAGGTGCTACTGGATCAACAACAAGGGCATGATGCATTGTATAAAATCCACTTGAAAATGCAGTGGCTATGGAGTGCATGCTTGCACCGCACGAACCGTGCTATTTCAACCTTACACTCACTTGACATATTGTGAAGGCAGATAGCGCTAGTATCATTGTCACCTAATTGCTTTGTTTGTATGAACTTCAATGGTGATTTGATTTTGATAAGTCTTTTGAACTATAGCTTTAGCAGCTTCCTATGAAATCTCAATCTCCTGTTTATACCCATTGTCCTGTTTATAATGAAACCTCAGAGCATGAAGGAAAAGGTTGAATTCATCAACATCGTTATCTTCAACATCTTTGATTTCTAGACTTGTCATATACTTGTTAACATGACACTTGGAAACCCGTGAGTTTAGCATTAAAACAAGTAAAAGACTTCTTTTACCCTTGATTTAAACTCAGCATACACTTTCAATTTTGTCTCTCCTCAACATTTCACCGTGAGGAGGATAAAGATTACAACAGTATTGACTCTATCGCAAACAATTTCATCGGAAGTAACAAAAACCCAATATTAATACTCCTGGATTATGTATGTAGTCTATGCTGAAATCTGACCATTACAGCAAGTAAGACTAAATTCTTTGAATCTGTTTTTGCAGCATTTACATACTGAATTCTAAGCTCATCTTCACCAGTAAATTAACTAAAAGAATAGCAGAAGAGTTAGTTATTAGTTAAATCAGCTTATGTTAGACTTTTCAAACATCATCTGCAGATCTTTTATTTGTTCTGAACATCTCTGCAACAATTGTTTTGTCTCTCTAAATGCAATTTCCATGGCTTGAAATCTCTTCTCTGCTTCTTTTGCTGTAACTTGCAGCTGTTTAATTGTTTCGGACAAGTGTGTACTATCTCCTTCCTTCCTGAATTGCCCACTTTTACCATCTGGTGTGCTCTGTGCACTCAGCCAGGCATCTTCGACAGTCGCCATACCTGGGAACTCTCCTATGTTAGGATTCATTTTACCAGAATGAAGCAATTGCAAGATTTCTGGCTCATTCCACGGTCCTTTATCGCTTAACATACAACTACCAGTGTTCTGAACATGTGCATTCTCCACCAAGGCAACTTGGTAAGTTGCTTGGATCGATAACTTCCAACGAGTTTACTTCTGAAGTTGCTCCTAGAACCTGCACAAATGCTTTTATTACAATTTCTTATATGCAACGCACCACAGCATTAGTAGATGGTGCAATTTGAGTTACTTGGCATAAACTGAGTTACTAATAATGCATATAAGGGGTTACTGATAACAGACAGATTAAGAACCTGTATCTTTGCAGCAGTGTTGCATCAAGAAAGGTTCTCAACGCTTTCCACAGGACACGAAAACCAGACCCGGCATTGACAATATAAAAGGCGGTTCAGAGTATCCGGGTAGTAATTGCTGTCAATCTTCTGGAACTCCAGGAACAGAAATCTTGCTTGCTTGGAAAAGCTAGAGGTTCCTATCCCCTTCACATCCAATATAGCCGTGGTCGAAGCAATTCGCTTCCCTGCTGCAATTGTGCATGCAGGGAACCTTAAATGCGCTGTTTTCTCCCTGCTCGTAAACATGATGCTTTACCAGTCTTTCAAGAGTGGTTCTCTGCATAAGGGCATCAAGGTCTACCAACCCCATCTTCTCAATATAAACTGGTCTTCCACTTCTATCAACACCATGAAATCCATGAGGATAAAACTTCTGAACTTCTTTGTATTCTTCAAACTTAAACTCTTTAGCAATGGTGTCAACCTGAAATTCTTCCCTCCATTTAAGATGCTTAAGAAATGAATCTTTGGCTTTTAAGATATTGTAATCTCTCATGTGCAGAAACCGTAAAAGAGTATGGTAATCTGTATAGGGCTGCTCGCCCTGATCTTGAAGAATTGATTCTCCGCAAACTTTGAACAGCTTGATCATCTTTTGGATTATGGCCTGATACTCCTTCAAGGAGATCACCTTCTTCATCACCTTTGCTCCTCCAAACTCTTCTACCCAATTTATGAAAAATTTTCAAAGTTGATGACATTTTTCCTTGGATTCTACCAAAAAACATGTTTTCTGACATTTTTGTAGCATTGGGTTACTTCTAATAATAAGTAGACTTTATTTTGTTACTAATGTTGTTTGCCTTCAATAGACAGCATGGAATATTTTGTGTTTCCTAATGAAACATGTTTTCAAGGGTTTACGGTTTACCCACCTGATAGGATTCCTGAAACATTTTCGACGTTGAATCCAAAATACACATGTTGTGCTTTTTATTTGGCAGAGAATCTCTCTTGCTGCAAACTGAAGAAACATGCAATGTGGAGTAATAAGTTACTTCTAGCAGCTGTAAACTAGTACCTGTGGAGGTTAATTGGGCCGGGCCCTATTGAAAGATCAAGCCCAGCCTGGATGGGCCCTTTGTCCAACTAAGCACATCTTGACCTGGCCCATGGACTTTTGTCAAAAGTGGATTGGCTCATGGGCTTTGGGCCATATTGGGCTCAAATCTCTATCATGACCCATGCAGTTGAATTTGAGATAAGTATCCATTCTTTTTCCTTTTCTTTTAAGGAAGCATCTACCTAAAGTCTTGTTATACCTAGATTAAGCTACTAAATTCTGTGGCACCCATTTGGTAGCAACCTGTCTGGTAACAATATATTTGTCTGTTTTTAGTTGCGCCCTTCTTTTTCACATTTGTCGAGACGCTTTGAACGTCAATATTTTCTACTTGTGTATAAGTAAAAATTATAAAATTTGATATTTGGAATCCTTGCATTGAGACGAATATAAAAAAAATCTCACTTAACTATGTTTTTTCTTATATAATGATGCGAGATAACTAAAGTTGGTTGATTAATAGTGCCAAAAACGAAAGGGTGCAATTAAAAAAACAAGGGGAATTTTGCTAATTAGTTATATAAGCTAACTTAACTCGTAGCATAATACTATTGGCTCTTTTGGTAGGTAGTAAATAATGTTATTAATGATAATGAATTGTTAGTCTAGTTTAGCAAAAAAACTTTATACTATATGATTTTGGTAAGAGAACCTTTTAGGGAAATGGTAATAGAACTTCACCTCCAAGTGTGAGTTTTCTTCATAAATTATAATTACTACTTAATACTTATTAGTACATTTTATATATTTTTCTAATGGTATGGAGAAGGGACTCGTCCAGGACCTCAACACTCGGTTTCTTGGTCCTAACATTTGTAGGTCGGTGCTTAAAAGTATTGGGGCGGATAAAGGGATCTCTACTTCCAAACACCACATTTGGCAAAATTCGAAATCTTACTAATAAATTTTTATGTGGCAATAAAATTAGGATTTTTTGCGAAAAACTACCTTATAAATTCATTTTTTTACGAAAAACTACCTAATAAAAAAAAAAAAAAGTTGTGAAAAACTACCTAATAAATTATTTTGTTGTAAAAGACTACCTTCTGCACCGGAGTGGGGGGAGTTGACTCAAATCTCAGGCCTTAGGCGAGCCATGTGAGTTGTAAGTCCTTTTAATAAACCCTTAATTTGTAACCTTTTTTCCCTAATTTCCCCCAATTCCCCCTTCTCTTCAGTGATTCATTCAACTTACTAGTTCAGCTAAATGAAAAAGTTTGCTATTGAGAATCCAATTGTAGAAGGTGAGGGTGGATCATCGAGAGTGAGGATGGATCAACAAAGGGTGGGAACAATAAATAGCCCAAAATATATTATTAATCTTAAAGCAAGCAATGGAAAGGTGCAGATCTTAATAGCTTCATGTAACATGCAATTTCTTTTTTTTTTTTTTTTAT